>VWZT01005634.1:288932-314775 GCA_013397055.1 Pachycephala philippinensis | reverse complement strand
CTTTTTTTTTTCCCTCTTTTTTTTTTCTTTTTTTTTTTTTTTTCATTTTCCTCTTCGTTTCCTCTTCTTTTCTTCTTCTTTTTCTCTCCTGTCTCCTTTTTATCTCCTTTTTTCCCAACCTTTCCCCCTCCTTTACCCTCCTGTTCCCTCCCTTTTTCCCCTGCTTTCCCCCTCCCTTTTCCCTTCTCTTCTTTTTCTCTTCTTTCTTTTTCTCTTCTTTCTTTTTCTCTTCTTTCTTCTTCTCTTCTTTCTTCTTTCTCTCTTCTTTCTCTCTTCTTTCTCTCTTCTTTCTCTTCTTTCTCTCTCCATTTCCCCTTCCTTTTCCTCTCCCTCCCCCCCCTTTTCCTTCCTTTTCCCTTCCTTTTTTCTTCTTTCTCCCCCCCTCTTTTTTCTCGTCTCTTTCTTTTCTTTTTACTCTTCACTCTCGTTACTCTCATATTTTCAGGTACGACCACGCCTCTGTTACATTTCACTTGTTTACAGTCAGAAATTGTGTATGCATGGAATCAGAAGTGAAGCCTGTGCCTCACTGATGGCCACAGCAGCATTTTGTTGGCATTTTACCTCAGAGGCCACTTGTTGCCTTTTTACTTGACCAGCCGCTGTCAGAGGAACACTTTAGGACTTTATCAGCTAAGCCAAAATCTGTGTGAAATACCCTGTAAACATGAATGAGGAGTTAAGGAAGAAGAGAAAGCCACCTTTTAAAATGCTGCAGCTTTTATAACTTGAATAAATTTTCTTTATTGGGACGCTAATTATAACAGATCCTTCCTTCCCTGTCCACTGTTGAGAAGGACAGGATTTTTTTCAGGTTTTAGCAGAAGTAAAGGCTTGAGCTCTCCGCCCAGTGTTGGAAATCTGGAAATTTTTTGAGGCTGGGAATATTTGGAGAGTCTGGATTTAGCCAGGAGGCTCCCGGGTCCTGCTCCAAAGCTTGTGGTGCTTGTGTATCTCTACAGCCGTGGTGGGGCTGGTCTCGGCCGTGGGCTTCCAGTTACTGGAGACTGGAAAAAGGCCACTTGTGCAAAAGACATGAAAGGATTCTTGCCTGTAATTTCTCCTGAAAGTCTGGAGCGTGTCTCAGAACGCCAAGGCATCCAAGCCTTCCCTCGTGTCAGAGTCCCATTCTTTCGAAGGTTAAAACAGCGTTTTTGGGAAACAAGATAAAGCTTTTCATGGGCCCGCACATCAACTGGGAAACTGGAGCCAAGTCCCTCAGCAATATAAACATTAAGCTGGACTCAGCCAAGTTCCCTTTTACGAGGAGAATATTTGGCTGATTCCTCTGTGTTTCCCAAGGCCGGAGCTGCCGGGATTAACTCACGTTCCGATTTTGTGCCTTGGCCCTCGCTCAACTCCTGCTCATGCATGGAAACACTCAGCTGGGAAGGCAAAGCCTGGGATAACCTGTGCAAAAGTGGGTTGTTGGCTTCATTCCAGAGTTCTCAGGGCACACTCAGGCACATCCTGGTTCACTGTGCGCTGTGGATACAGGCACCTTCACTGGATTTAAGCTAATTCTAGGAAAGGCCACTGGGGTTTAAGGTATTAATAAGAACAAGTGGATGTTTAGGGAGAATTGTGCCCCAGGGAAATGGTGCTGCTTCATCCTTACCCGTCCTGACCGTAGCCTTCCAAATACCTGAAGCAGGCATGAGGAAAAGTCTTTCATTTTCTGGAAAGGAACAAGGCTGGAGTTTTCTTCCTTTTCCCTCATTGCTTTGTGTGTTCCCTCAGGGCTTTCTTGGTTTCCCTTTGGGAGCTCCATAGCAGCTTTTTGGGTATAGTGTGGCACTATTATCCAGGCAAACTTTGCAAGAAAGAGACTGTGGAACACCTGAGCATGTGTTAGCTTGGCAAAGGTGCATCTAAACCCCAATTTCTCAGTTACTTACTGCTTTACTACATAAATAATGCAGGATTCTTTCCAACTTGCATCACTCTTCCTTGTTTAACTTGGAGAGAGTTGGAGGTTGAGAGTAACACTGATAGGAAAGATTCATCACCGTGGGTTGCTGCAGTACGTTAGGATTTCATTTCTCATATTTCCCAAGACTCAGCTCTTCCTGAAATTTATACCTATACTAACTATTTGGAATGTATTAGGAAGAATGAAATTTTACATTTTAAACTAATTGGGCATAGCGAAGACAAAGCATCATTTGTTATCATAAAATAGTGCTCAGTTTTAACTCACTGTGAGAGCTGTTTTCACATGTGAAGTAAAGCCAAGATGATTTTCAGACTCTTACTTCTATTCTGATCCTGCCTGCTGCAGGCAGCAGAGACAAAACCTGCTCATGTCCACTCTCCTTTAAGAGCTCCATGTTTGAAACATCCCAATCCAGCTGACACTGTGCGATGTGTGGTTCAGCATGGGGCTTCACCCTCAAACCATGAGTATAAACTGTTGTATGAGATGCTCATGAGGCTTTTATATCTGTCTGCAAATAGAGAAAAATAAAGAATAAAGCATGCAACTCGATGTTTCAAGGGAGGGAGGTGTCCTTCCAGTGGTAATGGAAAAATAATGTTTGTTGTGCCCAGGTATAGGCAGACAAATCTCAAGGCTTATTAGAGATAATGTCCATGCCTGATTCATATGCATGGTTCTATCTCTTTGTCTTGATTATTTCAGTTCTGTTGCCCACAGATTGTTTCCACAATCCTTTCAGTGATAGTCCCAAATTGCAGATCTCATAGGATCATTGTTCAGTATGTTGCTGCACATTTTCTTGGGGAGGAGTCCAAGCAGTGCTCAGATAATTTGTTTGCAGTGCTGTGTGTAGGGTGAGAGCTGATACAGGCTTTGAAGGATAACCTGGTTTTAGTGAGACTTGATTTGGCTCAGTCCATAGGAAACAGAAACAACATCTACAGCAGCACTGGCACGAGGCTGAGGTTTCAGTTCTCTTCAGAAGGCAGATTCTGCTGAATCTGTTCCACAGCTGCTTGCACAGTTTTCAGTCCAGTAAGGCTCAGACACCTCTGTAAAAATACTCTGTACCCAGAAGTGTGGTTCAGCTGGGTGGTGGAGAGCTCAGCTTCCACATTCAGCGAGATTGCTCAGGATTAAATACGTTTTTTCTCTTAAATTAGATGGACATAACACTTGCTACAAGAACCTTCATCAAAATTAATAAATCATGCATTGTGTTTTTAAGCCAAATGCTGCTGTGTTCACAGCATGCTTCCTTCTTCCTCCCCCTGAGATGTTAAGCCATTAAGAGAGTTCAAGATGTGTTTCTCTTTATTCCTTTAGACTTTTTAATGCTTTTCTGGGTATGCCATCATGTCACTGCAGGCAGGTAAGCAATTGCATGATTACACCTGAGAAGTGTATTAGTATTTCTTATTTGTCTGGCCAGGATTACTGCCAGAAGGGAGCCAGCACTGTTACATGCCTGGAGAGCTGTCACATCCTGCTGTAGATGCACCCACGACTCCACAGCCGTTTAAAGAGCACGTGGAGAGTTAGAGAGACTTGGATGGTCCTGAAAAGCTGTTGAGATGCAAACCCAAACCAGAGCCATCCACCTGGGTGCCTTCAGATGTGTCATGGTCCTGACCTGCAAGAGGAGGAGAGTTTGAGAGGACTGGGAAAGTGGGGTGCAAGGAGAAATTATATGAGGGGATGGACAGTGACTCTGCATCTATTTGCCTGTAGCCTCCTTGGTGAGGTAGTGATGATATCCAGCCCAGAACCCACAGAGAGCACCTGAACTGAGGCATCAAGCAACACAAAGTAATGTAAAAGGCAGCACATGAGCAGCTTATTCTGCTTGGTTTTCTTCCAAGCTTGTGCCCCAGCAAAACAAGATATCATTTTTCTGTTGTTCTCTTGGTCCCTTTTCCGTGCATGGTGTGTCTTCAGCAGAAAAACTGCTGTCACAGTGACACACTAACCCAGTTTAGCCTCAGGTCCTTTTTATGTGGCGTGGGGGAAAGCACAGACTGTGTGTGCTTGTGACAGTACTTTGTGATAGAGGGGACTGTGTCTGAGCCTTTGTGCAGGCAATTCTTGCTGAGAGGGGTGTCCTTAAAAATGTTAAATACACAGAACAGGATTTTGTTAATCACGGATCTGAATTTTCTGGCATTCCTCTAAGGTTTTGCAGGCCTTTTATTGTCTCCTGAAAGTCTCGTGCACAGTTATTTGCTCATTGTACACCCTACACTGGGTTATTTTTTCCCAGTGTAAGGATATTTCTGTGTTTCTAACAGATGACACCTGGGTGAAGACTCGTCTAGACATTCCTTAAAATCTTGTCTCTAGTAAATGGCTTTCAACTTGAAGTAAAATCTCAGTGGAGACCACGCTGCTTGTAGACTGAGCATATATTGGCCACTCAAAACAAACTGTCCTGTACTGTGGAAGAGATTAAACATCTGAAAACCAGAAACATTCCCATCTTCACTAGGCTTTGATCCTATGTGAATCCTCATGTATTAGTTAGCTGTGTAAAGATTACTTCTTTAATTGCAGGAATTTATTCTGGGTTGCCTTTGTTCATGATTTACTCTAGAAATCAGTAAAGTAGGTATTTCATTTGGTACTTCACTTGGATAAGTTAAACACAGGAAACAGTCTTAGAGGAAATCTGTTCATATTCAAAAATTAATTCCTCAAAAGTGTGGGAAAGGCAGAACTAAGGCTGGCTGTGCTATCCAGGCACATAGGAGAGGTGGGAGGAGATGGACTGTGTATGTTCTACCCCTTGCCCTGCCACTGTGAACCCTTTTAAATTGCTCAGTAGGAGAGGGAGCTTCAAGAAACAGCACTGCTAAAATGACCTGCACCTTGTTGGTAAGTGCAGAAGAATCCATCTTGCAAAGCTCTGGCTTTGCTGGAAAAGATGTTCACAGACAGAGCTGGAACTGAACCTCAGCAAAGTAGGCCAAGACGAAGATCCCAAGCCTTAGCTGACAAATGGAGTGGGTTTGAAATGATGGCACCAGTGGTGTATTCTCAAGAGGGTCCCCACACACGGCAAATTTGAGTTCAGATTTGCTTGGGAAGGAGAAAATTGTGCTCAGGACACCTCTCGGGCACCTTTTCTACAGCGTGGTACCTTCCTCCTCCCTCGGTTCCCATTACGCCTCCTCACTCTGACAGACAAAACCTTTGTTGACGTTCAGGCTCACAAAATCTCCCACTCCTTTTAAAATTAGAAGATTGTTACCTCAGTGGGAGAGAGCCAAGTCTGTTAAAGCAGCAGCACAAGATACCCGTGAAGTCCCTGGTTTCATGCTTGGGTGCAGTTTCTTCCTCAGTATGTCCTGCCACTCCAGAGGGAATCAGTGCTCCTTTATCAGACATTCCTGGCGTAAGATCGATCCTCTGAAGGTTGTAGCATTTTTAGAGAAGCATAAATGAATTGCTGAACTGAGAGCCCCTTCCACAGTTCAGTATATGGCTTTGAGGATGAGAAAAAGTTGGCCATAAAGGAAAGATGTTTCATGTCCATCCACTCCCGATTCAGATCCTTAGAAAGGTTTCAAAGCAATTGTCTAACAACACAATGCCTAACAAGATAATTCTAAGGCACATATTTGGTTTATTGTATATACACACATACGTGTGTGAAGAGTTCTTACTGTTTTTTAATCCACCATGACTTTTGCTTGACTCTAGAGAAATCATATAAGCTTTTTATTTTTGAATGGAAGAGGCCATTCTTCCTCCTTCTCCTGATTGTCTTCCTGGATTTCCTTGTTCTTTCACTCCATGATTGTTTTTTCCCTAGGTGTGTTTCTGTGGGAGCAGCGGAAGGACATGTAGCACAAGTTTTCAGCGAGCTGCCAGGTTGTTTATCCTGTTTCCTTCAGGTAGTGTCGTGGGTTGTTTTCGTGTTTGGCTCAGTCATGCCAATAAACATTTGCAGATCACAGTGGTGTTCATTCAGAAAAGAAGCCAAAGGTCTCAGACTCAGAACATGAATAATTGCAAGGTCAGTGTTCTTGTGCTGAGCCACTGCTTTCAAATTCCTATGAATTATTCTGGATTTTTTCCTACTTCGGTTGGCTTCAAATATCTTTTAGAACATATCTGTTCATCAGCATCGAATCAAAAGCTTGGCAGCTATTTCTTGATTAAATAATTATTCCCAAACTAATAAACATCACAGCAGGGTTTAATGAATATATGTCAGTCATATGGCTTTTTTTTTTTCCTCTCTCTTTTTTCCTTCCTAAAAATACCATGTTCTGAAATTAGTATCTGCAGAAGAAAGGTGTGGGCTTTTTTCTGCAGTGAGCCATGGGAAAGACAATTAAGGAGTCTGTTGATGGCATCCACTTCTCTTTCTGTTTAGGCATGGATGTCTCATTTTTGAAAGTAACCTGCTAGAAAAGCTGCAAAAATCTCACTGGAAACCCTCCTTGCCCTGTAGGTCTCTTGCTATTGTAATAAAAACAACTCTGCTGCAACTTTGTCTTTTATGAAAAGTCTTCCACTAACAACTTAGTTTTATTAACCACCTCCCAGACCAGAACCCATGGAGAGATTGAGGCAGTGTTGGGGGTAAAATGTCATAATTTAGAAATATTAAACCCCAAAATGCTGCCCAGGATTGTGTGTTTTATAGTTACGCATTTGAAGCATCTGAGCAGCTCTGGATGTGCTGCCTAAGGATGTCAAGTGTGATGAAGAGACATTGATGTCTTTGACCCTAGATGAGATAGCAGCAATTAAGAAACATAATTACTTGTTTTTGTATTTAGTTCTTATTTTGGTGTTGTTGGTAATGAATCTCTCTATATGCACGAGCTTCAAATTAACTTCAGCTACTGAGTGAAAAGTGTGTTTTAATATAAAAAACCAGACAAAACTCCTTAAATTAGTCTAACAAAATAAAGCAGCCTTTTAAATTAATGGGTTCAGTGTAGTTTTCCTGCTTAGCAAACTGGTAGTTTTAGCATGTTCTTCGTGTTCACACTTCACGGAGACTTATGGGGCAATATATAGAAATCAGGCTTTAAAATGAGCAAGCAGTCACAGTCCCTCAAGTGGATCTCACTGCCTGACCTTGATGAAATGAATATTTCTAATGTGCTGAAGGGATGGATAATTATTACCATATTTTGCAAGAAGCGCGGGCCGCTTTGAAGTTGGCAGAATCTTTTCCTGGGGACTTTGTAGGATTAGACTTTCTACATGAGCAAAATTGCTTCCTTTAAGGAATGGATTTCCAGATGGAGCGATACTCGGCTTGCGCATAGCGAGATGCAGAATGACTTCAAACAGCCGTGAGATATAATGAGAAGTGATATTATTCATAACCTCATCAAGAACTGCATCCGTGGAGATTATGGAACGACCTCATCTTTTATTCGGACCGTGTCACATATTCTGCCTTCAACAGGGGCCCCGGTGAAACACTGGCTGAGCTGATTAATTTATTTTCAATTTACAGGAAGACTTCCATGCCTGTAAATATTTTTAGGTACATGCATAACTTTGCACTTAAGTAATCCCTTTGAAGAGAATTGGAGAAATTATTAGTTCATTTTGTCCAGGAAAGAGTATTCGTAAAGGTTTTGGAGTTTAATCTTATTGTAGGGCTTCTTTGGTGGCAGAATCCTGCTTGCACTGCATCCTTTGTTCCAGTGGTTTTACAGGTCTAATCTCTGAAGAGGGGAATATTATTTGGCATTCTGTGTATGCGTCACTTTAGCTAAATGATCTGTTTTGATATTTGCTAGTATTGTATTAATTGAGTACTTAATTAATAGCAAATGTTCAGAAAACATTGGATTTCTTTTCACAAGTAGAGTAATCCCAGGATTTTAAGAAGACTGAGTTTCCTATCTCCTGTTGAATATGCATTTCCAAGTGTGCTGGATGGTTGACTGATGTGTTGTTAAATGGATACATATGCTTTATGACAATTAAACAAAACTTGAACAAAAATTTGTCAAACAAGGAGGGCAGCAAGAAAATCCCTGTGTTCGTGGTAAGAATTCGCTGCCAACCTTGGCGACGTGCTGAACTGCCAGGAGAGCATCTGGGCTGCAGCGATGTGTGCCTTGGGATTGGGAGAGACCTGGGTGCCTTCCCATGGGGAGGGGGGTTCTGAGGCAGCTCTGGAGCAGCCCAGCTCCAGGGAAGGCACTGCCTGCCTCGAGTGTCCTTCAAGGGTTTATGAAGGCAGTGCTCAGCATAAGTCCTGTTGGGCTGTGCTGAAAGTTCCACTGTGGAGACTGGTGAGACCTTTGGGATGTATCTGAGGGGTTTTTTACCTGCAGTGATGCCTAAAGAGGCCAAGCTAGAAACAGAGACTAGACAGGAGTAAGGGAATAAAGGTGGATATTTATTTGAGAGGCCTCCAGAGGCACACCCTGGGCAGGCCAAAGGCTGCACCCAAGATGGACCCCGAGTCACGAGCTCTTCACACTTTTATAGCTTTGCTCCATTTGCATCTCAACCCAATTTCACCAATTAAACTTTAGCTAATGATGGAATTTCCCCTCAGCTTGCCCCCCTTCTCAAGATGCTGGGTTACACATTTTGGGCCTAGGCCGGGCTGGGTGTCCTTGGAGAGCAGCCTGGAGAGGCTTTGTTCTGTCTGTCTCAGCATGAGAGAGCAGCAGCTCACAGGCTCCAGGACACTGCAGAGTTACACACTGGGAATGCAGAATTTGAAAAATATAAAAATTAAACCGTAAGGCATCAGCAAGGCCACGAAGGAGAAGCTGTGCCTGAATTTACAGCCGGGAATTCTCAGCCAGCTGGGGCGCTGCAGCTGTAACTTGGAGCTGGGAAAGCCAGGAGCCTTTAGGAAGCCTGAAATGAGGAGTGAGTGCAGACCCAAGGGAATGGTGGTGTGGCTCTGAGGCCACAGGAGTGGAGCGTTCAGCACTCCGTGCCCACAGCCCCAGGGAGGGGCTGCAGCTCCTGCCTGGGCCCAGGCACCGCGCTGGGTGTGCACTGCCAGGCAGGGCTGTGCACGGAGCTGTGAGTATCAATGAGCCGCTTCTCAGGAGGCAACATCTGAAGAAGCTGAGGTCTTACTTAACCCCAGTCCTTCCTCCCAGGAGAGGATAAACTCCACCCTGCTGGATGCAGCATTGTTCTCCTCATGGCCAAGCTTTATGGAAACCCCCATAGGACAGCTAGGCTAAGCTGAGGGCTGGGGACATGTGTAAGCCTATTGTTCCTGGTCTGAATTCCTCGATAAAATGTCTCTCTTGGGTTTGCTGTACACAATTCTCAGCACTGTTTCGCTGGCGGAGGATGGGCTCAATTTCCCCAGCTCTTGAAGCTCTTTGCAGCTTGATCCTGGGATGATTTTTACGAGCAGATAGAAATGTTTGTACTGGCAGAGAGGCACAGGATCTGACAGCACATCTTGTCTCCCAAGATTGTAGCTCTCGACTTGCTGATCAGATGAGTTTACCTGGGTGTAAGTTTGGATATTGTTCTGCATTTTTTCCTCTGCAGTGGTGTGGGTGACTCTGTGTTCAGTAGCAGCCATTGCTGCTCAGTGTTAGGGAAAGTCCAGGCTGGTTCTCAGGAAAATGTGTGGCATCGGTTTTCTTTTTTGCTGTAAGCACTTTACTACATAATATTAGACAAAATTCTCCAGGGTGCGGTGTGTTAAAGCAGCGTGAAACCCATTGACTCCCTCTCTTCAGAAAGTATAAAAATAGAGACAGCTCTGCAAGCAGAGCACTTTTCCCAGAGTAGAAATAGATGAAATACAAGGGACCTACACTGCAGAGTGTTTTGGACAGCCTTTAATGACCAGCAGTCATTCTTGTGCTAATCTGTCCCTCTCTAGGAATATTTCCAGTTACTCTTGAATTGCACAAATTCATTTTATTTTGTTCCTTCTGCTGTCAGGCTGTTGCTTAATATCAGCTGGCAGGTGAGAGCTCTCAGGGCTGGGAGGCAGCAGAAATTAATATTCCACTGGGAAGGGAGACAGATGTGTGATCACTGCATCAACTTAAGGAGGGCTGGGGAAGAAGGTGTCATTCATCAAACACCATTAACTTTGCAAGTACTTTCTGCTCTGCAGATGAATCTGGATGTTTTCATTACATATTAGACAATGAATTGGGCTGGCTGCATAATATAAAACATTTGGGACTACTTTAAAACATTATCTGACAAAAGTTTTTCCAAAAAATAAAAAAAACCCAAACCAGATCCAAAGAGCATTTGTATGAGCCATTCTTCATTAAAACAAATAACATTTGTCCCTGTTCAGAGCCAGAGGAGAGAGCACTTTATTTCGTCTTTGCTGATGGGGATTGTCTACTTTTCCCTGCTTACAACTCAGCTGTAAAATTACGTCTTTTCTTTCAAAATTGGCACTGTTGTAATAGGTTATCCAAAAAAGTAATTGGTAAGCTTTCCCTGCTCAAAGCCACACTGTGAGTAAAATATGAAAGGGCTGCTTTTTTATATAATTTCTAGTTACTGTTTTATTAAGCATGTAAATTTTAGCATTAAGCATTTTTTGTTGTGTTTTATTACCATAAAACTCACAGATTGTTATCGATGAATAAAAGAATAGGTAGAAGACCTTAAGTTTAAGAAATCCTATGGGGATATTGGGCAAGCCATAGTAATGGCACAGTTTGCACTCTCTGCAGGTCATACATTACAGTATTAATGTGCACCTGCAATTTTTATTCTAAAAAATGATTGTGAAGGCAAGATTGCTACACCCCATTTCCACAGGCGCCCATGGCAGTGACTGGAGATGGTTAAATGTCCCTGCTGGGAACATGAGCATCAAGAACTCACTTTATATTCAGCTATGAAGCGTGGCTTTTCTTAATTTTCATGTTTGATGGCACAGACTGAAATAGATGTGTTATGTAATGCTAAAAGAGGAGAGAAAGTTGAAGCAGAGTTGAGAATCCAGCCACCCCCACAACGTAGGTGTCTACGAGTCTGGGGTTGCATCTGAATCAGATGATCAGAGCCTGAAGTTTTCCAAAATGTCAGAAGTCCCAGTACCAAAATTAAATGCAGACACATAAAGGGGCTAAGCTGAACATATGGGGGAGATGTGACCCTGGAAACTTTATTCCAGCTTCTGCCCAATTTACAGCTTGGAGAGTAGATCTGGAAAGGTATTTCAGTGCAGAAGGGAGGACATGCTTGCCGGAGTCCCAGTGGGCACCTGTGGGCAGAGACAGACTTCTGTAAAATCACCAAAGTCCCTTTAGAAAATGTTTATTATTTCTTTTATAAATTAGAAACATCTGTATATGAAGCCTGTACCTGATCTGTCAGGTGAATTTTAGTGCATGAACCCTCCTCAATTTAAAAGAATAATAGTAAAAAGTGGTGAATAAAAGTATGTGATAAAAAGGCGGGGATACAAAGCAAAGATTCATTCATGGCTGGGTCTTGCTTGAGGTGTGGTTTGGTTTTCTCCAGGTTGCTGTTTTTCTGGCTCTTGATATCCCAGTTTGATTAACTCATGGAAATGCAAATGCATGTTACATAGGATGAAGATGTTTCACCAAGAAGATAAATTAATTTCCAAGGCAGCCAATTAATAGCACTGCCTCCAAGTACACGGAGCAAGAGATGGTTCCTGTGCAGGATTAAACTGCAGCACTGTATCCAAAGTGAGGCACACAGGCACAGCCTGTATCCAAGTACACAAACATCTCCAGAGCAGGGCTGGACACCGCTGCTGCTCGGAGACAATGTTCAAGAGAAAATTCATTACAGCAGATCCGTCTTGGAAAAAGAGAAATCACATTGCTTTGGTGTTGCATTTCATCTGCTTTTGGCTTCAGCCACAATTTTCTTCATAAAAGCAAAATTCTGTCAAATGTTACCGTGGCTGCCTGACTGATGAAATGGTGCAATTCCCTGCCTTGGAGCTGTTCCCACTCGGTTCTTCTGGAAGCAGTAGCTACCTCCTCCTGTTCCCTGAATGTCTGATCCTAAATATTTTTATAAGCCAGACTTTGAGGTCTTGCTCCCTTCTCTCAGCTTGGCGGGCACTGAGGTTGCACAGCTGGCAGTCGGTGCTGTGGGATCAGTTTAGTGCCTGACACAGGTTAGGCTCACGTTTTAGTGCTGCTCCTGGTGGAGAAGGTCTTGACTCTGTCCTCAGCTCGCTTAAAACGTGCTAATTGCTCCGTGGCGTTCAAGTGGATGCACGGGGTGAATGTTGCACCTGCAACAGGGCTGAGTTTTCTCCCCACTGAAATCTTCGTGCATTGCTGCAGAGCAGCTCCTCCTGAGCTCATTTCCACTCATCAGTGGAGTTTTGCTTGTCCATAAACTTCAGGATTGCTTGATATTTATGCTTTTCATATGACCAAATATTGAAAAATACTTTACACATCGCTATGCATCACAATTACACCTCATGAATATAATCTCATATAGCAGAACAAATGGAGGTAGAACAAATAATTTAAAATAATTTGAGTATGCAGAAAGTTCGTTAGTAAAATCTCATTTTCAGTGTCACAAAGCAATTCAGTGTCATTAGTGTATTGTTGTTTATACGTTCTTGTGAACTTCCATCAAATATTTATATTGGCTTAATTTGGAGCTGACATTCAGAAGACTTGGCTGATTTACAGCGATGAACCCAGGTAAATAATTCTAATCTAGTTGTATGAAAATTAATTTCTGTAATTAAGTAGCACTTTCACTGAGAACTTTGCTCCAACTTTCAGTGTGGATTCCAGCTTCCTTTTGCTATTTCTTCCTTTCCTAGGAAAAGTGCGCAAGGAGCTGTTGCCATGTCCGTATGCAGCACCAACTGTTTATAGTCATGCTGTAATTTTAATTTCTCTGAGCAGCTCTGGGTGTGTCTTGAAGCCCTGCAGATACGTCGTACAAGATGAAAGCACAGCATTTTCATCAGAATGCACCGTGGTGGATGCACAGCACCCTCCAGGGCCCGCCTGCCAGCTTGGAGTGCTAACAGTTTGTATGGAAAGCCACAAGTAGGACTTAAGTTTTGAAAGACACTTGACAGATTGGATGTTTGCTCCTTGAGCAACTCCTGGTTGGACTCAAACAGCCAAAGCCTTTCTGTAGCTAGATCTGTGTGTGGGACTCAGGTCTCCATGTCGTGTCCTGGTTTTCAGCATCCATCCTGCTGCTGCGGAGCCAAGGCTGGAGCTGCTGCCTTAGCAGCGTCCTGCTTGGAGGGACTTTGAAATGCAGTGCTTTGGTGATGTGCCTGTTAGTTGTGAAACACATCCCTCTGGTTTAGCAGTCCCCGCAGGGATCTCTGTTGCTTATCGTCCCTGCTCCCATTTCTCTTCTGATCTTAATTAATCTCTGTCAAGCGAAGCCACAAATTACTTGTCAGATCAATGACTGGATTCCCCCTGCTCTGCCTTAGGCTTTCAGTAAGAGAGGATATCACTTACCCTGGGTGGATTATCAGAGTGGATTATTGTGGGTTCTGCCACCAAAAAAAAGGAAAATCTGATCTGGCACCCGCAGGTCAGTGCATGCTTTATATCGAGCTGTAGGGAATGAAATCAACTGCTAAAGACACACTTGAGTTTGGGAGGTAAGCAGGAGTCTGCAAAGCATCTGAGATTCCAAGCTGTGTACTTTTTTTGGCATTTCTAACCAGTTGCACATATTAAGGCTTTGTCAGGCTTGGGAAGTCGGTGCTCAGGATATTCAGTTTATTAAACTGGAGTTTATTGAATTTCCTCTGAATTCCTTTGGTGATGTAATGTCACTCTTGTGCTTATCATGTGCAGCTGGCTGTGTATGGGGGTTGTGTGTGCAGCAGGGAATAAACGCTGTGGTTCGGGTGTGTTGTTCATACCTAGACAAACTCCAAGAACATGAACGAGAAGCCTGAACATTCACCTTTGGGAAGACAAACACAGTAAATCAGAGCAAGTAAGGGTGAAAGCACGAGTGGAGATCTGCAGGGGACATCCAAGAGCTTGGCTTTGTTTGTGTTACTTGTAGCCCTCACAGGAGGGTGACTTGGTTTGCCCGTATTACTCCAGGATCCTGGTCTGAAATCAACAGGATTTTGGAAAACTGTGAAAATTTTGTTGCTGTTGTTGACTTTAATCACTGCAGCACAAATTTGTTGTCCCTGGGGCAGAATTCCTGTGCAATATCTCTGTATTTATTGGTAAAAAGAAAGATTCTTAAGTTCCAGGTTATTAATTCTGTCTTAGGTACTTGCTGCAGGATGGAACTGGAATTTAGCAGAGTCTTGTCTTTGAAGTGTCATAAATGTATTTCTGCTACATTTTATTAACCTTCCTCTGTAATTATAAAGGTAACGGCAGCGAGATCTGAGAGTGAGGTTGGTTCAGGTAATTCACCTTTCTGTTTTTGTAGTTAGTTCCGATTGGTTTTGAATTTCATTGCAGATATTTGTAGGATTCTTCCTACTCTTTCCTGGGTTTAACCAGATGTTTATTTACAAAGGCTCAACTCATCAGAGCTGTTTGCTTTGTCCTGTTTGTACTTCTCTGCTGTGCCACGCCTGTTTTGCATTTCTCAAAATTTTTTCCCTGAAAAGAAATAAATTCCACTCACTTTCTTCATGCTGCCAGCTCCTCGGGATTTCTTACGGATCTTGAACTTCTTGATAGTTGCTAAGCCAGTGTGTTTATTTTATAATACTTTGGATTGGCATTACCACTCTGCAGGTTGTAGGAGCTGCTACAGGCTCTTTGTGCTTAAAATTACTTCCACTGACTTCAAATATTGCTATTGCTGGTCGTTACTGCCTCAGTTTAATCAGACAATATCTCTTTAAGGTCTCTTTCATTCCTCTTCCAGTCTAAAGAACTTTCTGTTCTCAGTCATAAATTCGAGTTGAAATCCTTCTTTTTCCCCCCAAATAAAAGCATAATACACATTTTGGAAGGAATTCAGAGGTTTAAAGATCTGCCAATTTTCAAGGCCAGTTCCTTTTTTTAATATTACAAGTTCCATCTCTCAGTGAGGATCTTCCAAAGCACTAATGCTTTAACTAGGCACTGTTTTCCCTGTCAGGCAGCCTTTCAGTAGTTCTGCATGCAGAGCACTTCCACCACTGAGCCTTAATTTCTTTGCTGTCTGTGAGCTGCATATTGCAAAAGTGCTATTAAATTTCATTACCAATATACTGCTCAAGAGAAGGTTCTTCTATTTGCACAAAAGCAGTAATACTGCATTTTTTCCTCTAAATTTTACCTTTTATTTTTAACTTTTTGTCTTTGCACTCAGCAATCACTTCTTGGGGAGCTGACAGTTTGTTTTGTAACCATGGGGGCAAGTGCATCTGAGTTGGGATTTATTCACTGGGAGGGAAGGGAGTCAGAACAGATCATGAACCACTGCAAAAACAAACAACCTTATTCTCTCTGTGTGGGAAGTCTGTGAAAAACGCCCTTATAGAGGAGGTCCTGCAGAGGGCTGTGCTCGCTGTGTCACCACATCCATGGCTTTGGGAGCCTGGTGAATGGCTGCAGCAGCAACAGCCTGGACAGAGTTTTGACAGCAGGATCAGGCCCACAATGGAAAGTCCGCTCCCTGCTGATGCTTCTGCTTTGCAAATGAAACCCTTTATTTGTAGGAACAAATTTGGGAGGGTTTCCTTTAACCGCCCCCATGAAAAGCTGCTGAGAAGCTGCTTTCAGCTCGCTGATACAGAGCCCTAATCTGTGCAGCCCAGCTCCGAGGTTCTCTGTATCCTGAAATTTGGTTTGCCTATTAAAAAAGAATTTCCCTCCTCAGTCTGTGTGCTGAGGCACAGCTGTCACGCTGGTTTAGCAGCAAAGTTTACAGAAATAACGTTCTAATGTTTTTATTGCTGTTTGTATTGCTTTAAAGTACCTGATTCATGACCGGTGGACAGTTTTATTGCCTTCTGTGAGCTTTGTGTCTGAGGCAGAATGGTTTTATTATTTAATGGATACTGTTGATTTTGGGGAAGCACCTCCACTGGATATTGTCCTACTAAAAGAGAACAATCCCTTAAAAAGCCACAAGGGTCTTTACTCTTGACCTTTAAGACTTGATGGCTGTGGGCACAGGAGTGCCCAGGGACTTGAGCCGGTTGGCAGTGCCATGCCAGGAAAATTCCAGCTCCGATCCGAAAGCATGGGAGGCTTCAGGGATCTCAGAAGTGAGTGTGAGATCACCCAGGAGGTTGTTATGCTTTTGTGCCTTTCTCACCTCACCTTTAGATGTGGAGTCTAAAGGCACAAAGAATGGATTTTTTGGTAGTTCCAGATGTTTTTCGTGCTTCTGTGTGGGTCTCCACCAGGCTGGAGCATTCCCACAATGAACTGACAGCCAAAATGTTGGAAAAAGGTGAGCTGTAAAGTGACCCGAGACCCGGGATTAGTCAGGTGTTGCATGGGTCATCTCTGACTGGTTTTCCTCTGTCTTAATTGTCACTTTACTTACCTAAAGCCTGGACACCCAGCCAGGTTGTGTCCCTTGGCACAGCTCCAGCAGCAGCCATCTCCCTCTGATGCCTAAAGAGGCCAACCTAGAAAGAGAGACTAGACAGTGGTAAGGGAATAAAGGTGGATATTTATTTGAAAGGCCTTCAGAGGCACACCCTGGGCAGGCCAAAGGCTGCACCCAAGATGGACCCCGAGTCACGAGTTCTTCACACTTTTATGGCTTTGCTCCATTTGCATCTCAACCCAATTGCACCAATTAAACTTTAGCTAATGATGGAATTTCCCCTCAGCTTGCCCCCCTTCTCAAGATGCTGGGTTACACATTTTGGGCCTAGGCCGGGCTGGGTGTCCTTGGAGAGCAGCCTGGAGAGGCTTTGTTCTGTCTGTCTCAGCATGAGAGAGCAGCAGCTCCCAGGCTGCAGGACACTGCAGAGTTACACACTGGGAATGCAGAATTTGAAACATATAAAAGTTAAAACGTAAGGCATCACCTCAGGAAGTGCCTGTCTTGTTCCATTGGCCAAGACAGGATTTACACAATGAGTTTGGGCAAAATGTCAAACCTGTGCTTTTGGGAAAGGGTGCTGAGTTGAAACCCCACACTGGATTTTTGTGATGGTTTTCCATGCAATGTCCCAGTTATTATTCCCTTGCTCTTTGATTCTTCACAACTAAATATTAAGTCAGGCAACTCCATTACTCTGTCTTTTTGTAGACAGAGTAGACCTTTCCTTCTCCAACCTTTGCACGAGGCCCAGGAGTTCACAGAAAAGGGAAATGTCATCTTAAGTTTCATGGAAAGTTTCTGTAAGTCCATTCAGGCCTCTGTAGTTTGCAGGCACAGCTGGATGGAAGAGTTGTCTCTCCATGTGCTTGTTGTAGTGGTGAAACAGCACTGGGTGCAGTGAAAATAAATGTTTGCTGGCTGTGCTACCTGCTATGAGTGAGTGTTTGTATTTAATCCAGGTCTCATTGTCTCTCTGGAGCTGCTTAACATCGAGCTTTGGAGGGAATTTGCTGTAGAAATATAAGAGCAAAATGATGTTGGCCCAATGGGAGATGTCTTTTACATCTGGCCTTCTGCCTCTGCTAGTTTGTACTGAAACATCATCAATATCAAGGGGCTTTTTTGCCTGCTGGGAAGCAGCAGAAGTGGGGGTCATTCCCTGTGTGTTTGTGCTATTTACAATATACCTCGTTAGGCCACGTTTAGAATTTAAATGAATTAATTTAGTGCAGGCAGCTCCTGTAATTGCAAGGGAGCAGCCCCAGCGCTGCTGCCTGTCATACCTGAGGATCAAGACACTGAGAATTATGTCCCCACACCTTTTCTCTGGTAGCTTTAATTAGCTGGGATTTTCCAGCCTGGGCTGAGCTCGCTGGGCTCACAATTAGTAAACCCAGCAGAACGAACAAACAGCTTGGAAATCTGGTGAAGCAGTAAGTGTGGAGCCCTTCGTGTATCATGGGAACATCGTGCTGCTGCTAAATCCAGGGACAAAGCCTGGGCTGGAAAAATCCTCAGGAGGCAATTTCCACAGCCACTTAAAATGCCAGTGTGTTTGACTGCATCCTGCAGCACGTGCCATGCAATGAGCATGTGACTGCCAAAATCTGAATTAAGTGATAAAATTGGGACAAGGTGGGTTTGTGAACTTGGAAAGAGGAGAAATGAAATAATTCCAGTCAGAATTAGAAGTGGTGTCAGGATTATCACGTTGATCTACCATGTACAGTTTAAAGTAATTTCTTAAAAATGGGTTATTAAGGGGATATTTGGGGGAGCAGAAATATTCTTTTGCATCCCATGAGGAAGTGAAATGATCATCCAGGGACAGAGCCAGTATAAAAGGAGTTGCAGGTTATCTCTGGGATTCCTGAATGGATTGGACATGGATTAGACCTGAATACTTTAGAGATGCCTCTGGCTGAGAATCTGCCTGATGAATCCAGAGTGGTTTAATAGGAAAGGACTGAAACTATTAACAAGAAAGGAAAATAACTGTAGGCTAACAGTGAATCTGATTTTGTTTTTAACACTGAAGCCTCTTCTGCTCTAGATCAGTGTCAGGTTACATCAGGAGCTACTGTGATTCAAACAAGATGAGATTCTTTGATCACGGATGTCCTTGTCATTTAAAATGTCATTAATACAACCATGGATTAGGATGTGATTGTGCACTAAGAGTATTCCATGACTTTTTAAAATAAACAAAGCCACTAAAGATGTTCTGAAGTAATAAAAACTTCCAAAGCGGATATTGCAAATTTAAATTCGTTTTTGCTTAGATCAAAAACTTCCAGTTATTTCATTGGAAAAAAAAAAAAGAATAATATTGTCTATTTTTTTCCTTCACCAGGAAGTTCCTAGCAGCCATGAACTGGGGGTTATCCCATGGGGGAGGCACCCTCAGCCAGGGCAGGGCTGCCAGGACTGGGCTGTTTTGGGGTGAAGCTCTGGCAGGTGACAGGGCTGCATTAATGGCAGCACGTTGTACAGAAAGAGCACTTTTGCAAGTCCAGATTCGATCAGGCTTTGGTTTTCCAAGCTTTCAAGCAAATGACTTTTCTTTTGAGTTTTATTATTTGTTTGTTTGGGGTTTGTTGTTGTTTTCTTGTGTTTTGGGGTTTTTAGTTGCAGCAAAACAGATTTTCTGATAGGGAGGAGTTTGTAAGTTGAAAGCCGAGGAACCATCTTAGGTTGGGGCGTTTGTGGCTTCCATGGATCAAAAAGTTGATGATTTTGGTGGGGATTTTTCAGGTGGTGTTATGAGATGCTCTCCGGACTTTAAGTAGGAAACACTTGTGATTTCTGCATTGCTTCATAAACTCGCGATGAGGGTCATCTTGCTGACATTTTCAGAGGGGAAAAATCCCCCAGCCAGCAAGAGAACAAAGTAACACAATGTGATTTCCATAGGCTTTCAGGAAGTAGAAATCTCTCTTTTGCCTCAGGAATGTGTTTAGCAATAGCAGGACACGCTTTTTAGTATTTAAAAAATTAGCAATCATCTGGAAAGGCATCCTGCCAAGGGGAAGGGAGGCAGCGTGCAGGTTCCACACAAAACCTTTTCACCATTCAGGAGTTGAAATTTATTCTTACGGTTTGATCTCAAGATACGTCAGCATGTTAACAGGAGAACAATCTTGTGTCCGGGATAAATATTCCTCAATTGCTCACTGGAGCATTTTTGCTGGCAGAAAAAGTGAGGACAGCTTTTGGTTACTTGTAAAAGAATAGCCTGTGCTGTGCCAGATGCTGATGAGAAGTTAATCAGCTTTTTGTATGGATACATTCATGGCTAAAAATAAGAGATTAGAGTACAATGGAGGCATAATTGCTGTGCTGGGGAAGAAAGCCTGAGAACTGCACCTTGGATAATTTGGTGCTTTTCCAGGTATTTTTAGGGACATAAAAATGTGGTTTGCTGAATGAAAAGTTCTGTATTCTTGTGCTTGTGTTGTGGGCTGTCTAATGAGGAATTCCACTGCTTAATTTTAATGCTCAGAGAGACCTTTGAATTTCAGAGGCTAAATTTCTGTTATTTAATATGTATTTGCTGTCGCCTGTATAGAAAAAGCAGCATTTCTGTAAGATGTCAAAAGCTAATTTTGGAATGGATCCCTAAATATCTTTATGCAAAACCTGAACAGCAAATCATTGCAGTAAAATTGCTTAAAAAAAAATCTTGTTGTGTTTCCCTCAAAGTATTTATTACCTGACTTTTTCATGGTTTTTGTTCATGCCTGGCTTTCCAGTTCAGTGTTTTCTGTAAATATGAGCAAAATTGTACGGTTATGTGAAACTTTCTGATCTGCAAATTGCATCTCCAAGTTCCTGTTCCGAGGTCATGAAACATTTGAGAACTTCGGTTCTCTTTTCCATGAAATTAGGTTCATTTCCTATCATTTTAGCTGTCCAGCAGCTAAACATTGAGCCTGAGGAAATCATCCAGCCTCTTTCAGTAGCAGCAGTAGCAGTGATCATGCATCTCCTGGATTTTAAGTAGCTGTTTTCAGTGAAAGGGAGGTGATTCACAGATTTTTTCGACTACTTGGGGTTGACAGTGTTGTGAGTATGGAACTGCAGGAGTGTTAAACAAAAACTGAGGTGCAGTAGCGTGGATAAATAATAGCAAATGGCATTCTAACAACTTGCTACACTTTGATGGAGTACTTTAAAATTCATATTCTCCTTTTAGAACTTCAATAAATGTACTAATTTAATCTGATAGTGACTAGGAGCACTTAGCTGCTGAACCCTTCTTTATCCCACGTAATGGCTGTACACAAAACTCATATTTTTATGCGTTTCTGTTTTGCAGAGCTGAACAAACACTGCATTATTTTATCAAAAACAATTACCAGCCTGTTAACAGCAAATAAAACCCGAGCTATTACACCCAAACACTTAGGACAAAGGAAGACTGGAGCACATGTAGGCTGATTAAATGGTGTATATTTAATTTTCCTTTCAACCAAAGAAAATGAAGGATGTCAGCTGCTGAAATTCACAGAAGACAGAATATAGTGAGAGCCACATGGGCTGAAACAATGATCCAGGAAAATCAAGTGTGTGTGGGCTCTTAAAAGAAATTTGAAGAAAAAAGAACTGAAACACAGCAGGGTAGGAATCTCTTGGGGGAAAGAAAAAAAAAATTAGATGAAACATCACCCTGAAAGCTTTAAATTGCTAATGTTTACATCCATGGTACCATAGACGATGGTGTTATCTAAGATCTGCCATCTTCTCCCATAAAGTTAATTTCAGAATTGGTATCTTTTGGCAAATGAGGAATTTTTATGGCAAGAAGTAGTGATACAGAAAGAATGATGGAAAGAAAAGGTCCAGAGAGATTGAGAAAGACTTTCAGGTGAGCAACTGGCAGCCACTGTAAAAAATGAATCTTGAGAAATGTCCTCATCGGAAAAGCTCTCTCAAGTGTGTGAGACTTCCTTCCCATCCACTTTTCTGCTGCTTTCTTCCCAGCCAGCAGGGGGTTTAACAGAAAACATTTCTTTTTCTTTTAGGAAATACCTCTTTTTTTGTGCCTGAAAATACGGATAGTCTTCTTGCTTCTTTAAAGTCCAAATACGTAGAAAAAGGCTTGGAAAGGGAAAAGCAAGTGGCATTGTCGTATAAATATCAAAGCCACTTACTCATTTTTTCTGTTGCCTGAAGAATAATCAGTTTTTCTCAGTATTTTGTGCCTCATCAATAGAATTCTTCAAAGATTTTAAAGGCTTATTTTCAGTTCCCTTTGAATCAGAGCTCTTAAAAAAATCTATACCCTTCTCTAAATAGCATTTCTTTCTTCATAAGCCCATGTTAAAATGTCACACCTTTGCAGAAGAAATATGTCTGAAACGGGTACATTAAAGCAAGAAAAAACCCACCTGGTTTTTTTTATATGAAAGTCAGTAGTGTAAAGAGTAACTGTAAATGTAATTGAAGTCCTTGAAAAAGCCAAAACAAACCCGAAGTGAAGTTTCTGGGCACGTTCCTGGTGACTCTGCAGTGCACTGCTTTTACCAGGGCTGCTGAGGTGCCTCAGGTCAGTGCCTGCCCCAGTGTTTGCTCCCACTGGGGATGGAGTCACACCAGAAATTTGGGGATAAACTGCAACCCATCACACTCATGTCTTGGCTCATTCCCCCCTTCTGCAGAGCTCCCACTGAAGATCACCAGAGGAATCAGCTTCATGGAGGCACGAGAAAGAAGGGGCATCGTTCTGCTTCTTGATTGCTTCACATCATTCTGCTTCACATCATTCTGTGGCTTCATTTAGTATTTCCTAATTAATTACTGCAGTGTCCAATGACATTTCATTAAAGCAGCCCTCACCTGTTTCACTCCTCCTGTATCCAGGGAGCATCTGCTTTTCTTTGGTGGCTTGGGAATGTGGGACTTTTCATGCTGCAGTGGATGGGATTATTCCGAAAAGCAGGAATTAACATTCTGTTCCCCATGGCACAGCTTCTGAAAGAGCATCAGCAGAGCTCATCCCAAATGCTCTTTTACTCCCAAAGTCCTGAGCACAGCCCTTTCTCTTACATTCAGCATCTCCTAAGTCTTCTCACATAATGTTTCCATTAATGGCATAAATTCAGTATTTGGAAGCTTTTTAAAGCAATCTTCATAGAAACCTACCTAGAAAAGTCTGTCCTATTTTGCTTTGGTTTTTTTTTTTTTTTTGGTATATGGCCATGGGCTTTTTTTTCTTTTAAGGCAAAAGAGAATTTGCCTGACAGCTGATCTAATAAAATATGCTCTGGTCAGGTATTTGCTCCGCTGCTGCTGACACTTGATCTGAGGGGAAACAACACGTTAAGCTGCTCTGAGCTTTAAAAAAATAGGAAGTTGTTTTTCAGTATTTGTTTTTGTACTTCATTGTCTGGGCAGGATCTTGCAGGAGGCCTCAAGACAGGCAGCAGCAAACTCATGTTGTTGTGTCCATGGAGGTGTTTTTTCCTTTCCTCATTTTTTAAGATGTGAGATTTCAGCTTTCTGCTCATCACAAAGTTAGCTGAGATCCATTCAGCTTCTCTTCCTAGTTCCTGCAGGGCATCCTTCTGGGGCAGCTCGCTCATCCCAAAGGCAGAGCTCGTACTGAGTGCACTAAAAAGCAAATAAATTTGTTGTGCTCTGTGCTTTCCTTATCCATCTAATTCGTTCCTTCCACTGGGGCACTGGTTACACTTGCAGGTTTCTGAAGGAAGGTGCACAATCTCCACGTGTGGCACCACGAGGGACTGATGAGAGCCAAACCTCCTGAACCCAGCGGGGTGTCCAGGCAATGGAGGGCATTCAGGTGGTACCATATAACACTGAATAACTGGGAACACCATCCCTCTGCAATTCCATGCCTGGTGGGTTGGATGAGTGTTCCCCTCACAGTCTGACACCGGCAGCTGAGAACCGGGCTGTGATTTTCTTTGACTCCTTAGAAGGATGATGTAGGTGGATTTATTATCCCAAACATCAGAAAGGCTGTGTGAGATCCAAAGAACAGAACCTAAAGAAATGGAAACAGCGCTTAGAAGAGGCACTGGCAGGAAGATGGAGGAGGGTATTACTGGATATTAGATCTGTCAGGAAGAGTGGAGCTTTGCCTCGGAAGGTGTCAAACAAATCTGGACCTTGCATGGCACTTTCCAGCTTTATAGATCACCCTTGACAGAAGATGTGGGTATCATCAGATGTGTTTTACACGTGGAAGAAGCAAACAAAACTTCAAATGGCAGGAGAAAAGATCAGGCACTGAGGCAAGAACTCACCCAGTACTTGGAAATACCATTTTATCGAGTGCTGGCAGAGAAAAACTGTATCAGGTTAGGGTATAACCCCTCTGATGGTGCTAAATGATTAAACACATTAAGGTGTGTTTGATAAAGATTCCAGCAAAATAGCAGGCTGCAGCAAACTGATTTGAGAACAAGTTTATTTGTGTCAATTGTCCTGACATTCTGTAATTTAAACTTTCTCCATTATAATTTAAATTTCTCCATTCCTTTGTATTAACACTGAAAATCGCAGCAGTGGTAGGTTGGGGATCTTTTTGGTTGTTTTTTTAGTTTGGTTTGGTGTTGTGGGTTGTTTGTTTGTTTATTTGTGAGGAAGTTTTTTTGTTTTGTTTGTTCAATTGTGTTTCTAAATTTTGTTTTTAAATCCATTTGAGTCATGAGTACAATTGTGGTTGTGGACAAGCTCCTGTAGCATCTCACAAGAGCTGCAGTTAAAGGTCTCATAGGTCAGATTTCTGGGTAGATGATATCCACTGCTGCCTGAAAGTTTCTGTCTCCATAGTGAATTTGCTACCGTTCAGGAGATTTATGCCTATTCAGCAACCTGGTTTAAAAAACTGATTAGAAACTTGATAAGCCAGAAATAAATTTCTGCTGGGAATTCTGCCCAGAGGGCTGCTCAAGCACACTTCCATTCACCGTCGGTTTTATTGGCACAGGTTGTTTTTCCAGGGGAAGGTGTAAGGCTGTATTTTATTCCTGCCCAAATTGTGCATTTCCCAGTGTTACATTTTTCCCTTTTTCAAAACATCCTCTTATTCCCTTCCTCCAGGAGCTTAGTTAGGAGTTGGGATGAAAACCAAAATCAAAACAGACATTTAAAAAATTTCCTGGGAATTTGTCCTCTGTTGTCAGTTGTGCTTGCACAGTCACAGAAAGGGGCAAAAGCCACAAGCACCACCACCATGCATAAAGAGTAAAACCAGATGGTGGTGCCAATATAAATTGTTAAAGAAATATAAAAAATTATATTTGTTATTACATGTACGTAAGAAATGTACAGTGTTCCCAAAGGATTACAGATTGCCGTAGACGTGAGTTTTTTCAAATAAACCCACTGAGCAAATAAAAGAAATCCCAACCTATTGAAATGTCTAAATGGTATGGAAAATATGGAAAAGAGGAAAAAAAGGTCCTTAGAAGACTTTGACCCTGCGTTGCTCACGCTCTGTAGTCTCAGGGAGGTGCCAGCATGTGCCACGTGGCCTTGTCTTGCTGCTGTTTTGGGCAATCATTAATTTAGGTGTTCAGGTGACTCCAGGCACTATTGATCTCCCTATTTATAGCACCAATCCATTACACACAAGGTTTTTATCTGCAGGGGACTCATTTGGTTGGCGGGTGAGTTCCCCTGGTTTGCTGGGGTTGGGGGTGACTGTCAGTGCAGGCAGCTTTGCTGCAAAGGTCCTGTTTCACAGGCTTAGGAGATTTCTTCCAAGCACTGTTGGTGATGCCTTACGTTTTAGCTTTTATATTTTTCAAATTCTGTATTCCTAGTGTGCAACTCCTAGGCCCAAAATGTGTAAACCATTGAGAAGGGGGGCAAGCTGAGGGGAAATTCCATCATTAGCTAAAGTTTAATTGGTGAAATTGGGTTGAGATGCAAATGGCCCAAAGCTCTAAAAGTGTGAAGAACTCGTGACTCGGGGTCCATCTTGGGTGTAGCCTTTGGCCTGCCCAGGGTGTGCCTCTGAAGGCCTTTCAAATAAATATCCACCTTTATTCCCTTACTCCTGTCCGGTCTCTGTTTCTAGCTTGGCCTCTTTAGGCATCATTGGGATTCAGCTTTCTGTAATAGAGAGAGTTGAATAAAACAGGGAATTACAGAAAGCCTCCACANAAAAACCCCCCCAGCCATTTGATAGTTTAAAAAAAAAATATATATATATATATGTGTGTGTGTGTGTGTGTGTATAACAAGCCATTCCTTGCTGGCTGTAAAACAGCAGGACAATACTGAATATCCCATGGCAAAGGATAGAAAGGCAGTGCAGCACCCTAGCTCTGAGGATCCATTTCTGCACAGTACCAAGGCTGCACCAGAGCAGCCCAAATGTGCAATTCAGTGCTGCAGTGGGGGGAGGCCCTGAGCTGGGGCAAGCAGCTGCCATCATTTCACAGCAGCAGAGCTCCTGCTCCGTGGCTTTGGATCCACACC
>VWZT01005634.1:98321-288862 GCA_013397055.1 Pachycephala philippinensis | reverse complement strand
CAACACCTCAGCCACAGTGCTGGTAGGAGAGGCTGCTCCGGAGGTGGCTGGAACAAAGAAATAAATAAAGATATATATATATATATATATATATATATAGGTGTAGATGGCATGACAGCACCCCTGCACCCTCTGCTCCCAAACTCCTCACACAACAAGTGGCCAGTGGGAAGCACTGCCACTCTGGCAGAATTATTATCCAGGTGTATTTTATGCTCTTAAATTCCAGGAGGTGTAAATGCATAAAGGGCATCGTGCCATTTTCTGTTGCAAGATCTCCTCCTGCTGTAAGCCAGGAGTTCTGGTGTTCTGGTGGCTTTTCAAAGCAGCATCTCAGCAACACAATCAGGCAAGGAAGGGAAAGTCTTAACTCTGCTCATGTGAATGCAATGAGGTTTTGTGCTTCATCACTTCAGAGCTTATTCAGATGTGTAAGTATGAAGCGTACATTTATTCTTCCTTCTAAAACTCATTCAAAGGGAAAAAAAAGACTTCTGCTGTGTTAACACTCTCAGTGAGGCAAGAGCAGTTGATCAGAATATAAGAAAAATGAAATTCAGTAGAATTTAGAGAAGCAAAGGAGAGAGAAAAAGTTTACAGAGGGAGGAAATGAAGACACTGAAATTCAGGATTTTTCACCTCTGTTATCACAAGAGATGTCCAGGTTTTGTTTGTCTCCTTATTTCCTGGTAAAGGATAGGGGGGAAAAAAAAGAGCTTGAGAACTGCAAGGTATTAATGCATCTTTATGTGAACTGTGCATTTAAAACCCAGTGTCAAATGATGTTGTTTTGGGGCAGTGACATTTAGAATAGTCTCATATTTGCAGAGTATCCCTTTCCAAATTGCATCCATTAGAACTATTTGTTTTCCCAAGGATGTATTGGAAGGGATCCAACTGGAGGAAGTGTACCCTCAGTGCCATAATCTGATGTGCACGAAATATTTTTAATTCCCATTTCAAAAAACACTGGACTTCGTAACCTTTCAGAAATATTTTGGTCGAACCCTGGAGTTCATAGTTTTGCTCAGTGAAGTGCTCCACTGGGGATCCTTGGGAAGTGCAGCAAAGGGGGGAGCACAAAGTGTGGCCTGGAGTTTGTGCAGGACTTTTCCAGCCTCCTGTACTTTGTGGTCTCCTTTCTCCTGCCAAAGCTATTTACTCGACTTCCCCCAGCTAAAATTTGATTTTTATAATTAACTAACTGCTTAGGTAGTTTATACACATCAAAGTGTGATTTGTTTTCCATTGCCTTTAAGGCTGTTTCATCCTTCAAGTCAGAAAGCTTCTTATCTAGATGAAACAGCCTTAAATGGCTGGATTTAGTTCATTAAATTCTTGGATAACTGGGAGTCTGTCTGGCACAATCTAGAGAGAAAAATTATACAGCAACACCTCAGCCACAGTGCTGGTAGGAGAGGCTGCTCCGGAGGTGGCTGGAACAAAGAAATAAATAAAGATATATATATATATATATATATATATATAGGTGTAGATGGCATGACAGCACCCCTGCACCCTCTGCTCCCAAACTCCTCACACAACAAGTGGCCAGTGGGAAGCACTGCCACTCTGGCAGAATTATTATCCAGGTGTATTTTATGCTCTTAAATTCCAGGAGGTGTAAATGCATAAAGGGCATCGTGCCATTTTCTGTTGCAAGATCTCCTCCTGCTGTAAGCCAGGAGTTCTGGTGTTCTGGTGGCTTTTCAAAGCAGCATCTCAGCAACACAATCAGGCAAGGAAGGGAAAGTCTTAACTCTGCTCATGTGAATGCAATGAGGTTTTGTGCTTCATCACTTCAGAGCTTATTCAGATGTGTAAGTATGAAGCGTACATTTATTCTTCCTTCTAAAACTCATTCAAAGGGAAAAAAAAGACTTCTGCTGTGTTAACACTCTCAGTGAGGCAAGAGCAGTTGATCAGAATATAAGAAAAATGAAATTCAGTAGAATTTAGAGAAGCAAAGGAGAGAGAAAAAGTTTACAGAGGGAGGAAATGAAGACACTGAAATTCAGGATTTTTCACCTCTGTTATCACAAGAGATGTCCAGGTTTTGTTTGTCTCCTTATTTCCTGTTAAAGGATAGAGGGGGAAAAAAAGAGCTTGAGAACTGCAAGGTATTAATGCATCTTCATGTGAACTGTGCATTTAAAACCCAGTGTCAAATGATGTTGTTTTGGGGCAGTGACATTTAGAATAGTCTCATATTTGCAGAGTATCCCTTTCCAAATTGCATCCATTAGAACTATTTGTTTTCCCAAGGATGTATTGGAAGGGATCCAACTGGAGGAAGTGTACCCTCAGTGCCATAATCTGATGTGCACGAAATATTTTTAATTCCCATTTCAAAAAACACTGGACTTCGTAACCTTTCAGAAATATTTTGGTCGAACCCTGGAGTTCATAGTTTTGCTCAGTGAAGTGCTCCACTGGGGATCCTTGGGAAGTGCAGCAAAGGGGGGAGCACAAAGTGTGGCCTGGAGTTTGTGCAGGACTTTTCCAGCCTCCTGTACTTTGTGGTCTCCTTTCTCCTGCCAAAGCTATTTACTCGACTTCCCCCAGCTAAAATTTGATTTTTATAATTAACTAACTGCTTAGGTAGTTTATACACATCAAAGTGTGATTTGTTTTCCATTGCCTTTAAGGCTGTTTCATCCTTCAAGTCAGAAAGCTTCTTATCTAGATGAAACAGCCTTAAATGGCTGGATTTAGTTCATTAAATTCTTGGATAACTGGGAGTCTGTCTGGCACCTCGCAAGTGAAATTTGGAAGAGAAGTGCTGATCTACCTTCTAAATGTAAGAAATGGAATTCTTTGCAAGCTGCCATGATTTGTGTAAGGTGCTTTAAAAACAATTAAAGGCTGTTAAAGCTCCTCTGCCAATTTTTACCCTTTCTCAACTCCTGTCAGTGCAGGTGAACCTCTCTGAACTGAGGAGAGTTGTTACGTTCGTGCCTTAGTGCAGAATTCCAGTTATCTCTTGATTTCAGTGCATCACCTGGTGTTGGTGCTTACTCAAGGGTCACATGAAGTTTTGGGGTGGAAAACATCCTTTGGCTCCTTGCAGTTTCCCAAAGTTTAATTATTTCTGCTGTGGAAAAGAGCCATCCATGGATATCGGGGTTGCAGAGGTGTTCACTGAGAAATGTCTGCTTTTTGAAGAGCAACAGCTGCTGTCCCTGTTGCTCTCCCTATGAACCATGAGGAAAACTGATAGAATTGGCGAAGTTTGAAGGACCAAGTTTGGTGCAGTTGTCTAAATGTTCTGGATCTGCAGATGTATATGCAGAAACACGGATCGATGAGTGAATTTTGGTTCTAGAACACGTGTGAATAATTCAGAGGCCCAAAGCTGCTCACTCAGAAGTTTGCATCTGGATTTTTTGGGACCATATCCATCACTTTCTGCTTGCACTGCTTTTTCCTCTCCTGTGTCTCGGTATTCTCACGTTGTTTGGCTGCTCACAAGTATGTGACGCTCAGGATTTTCATCAGCAAGTTGATGTGTTGTGTTCTTCAAGCCTGATTTAAAATTGATCCAGCCGCCCTTTTTATATTCCCTTCACCAATTAGTTCTCAAAACAGTGGAGTACAAAACCAAGGGCTTAAAATAATGCCCATGGCATCCCTTGAAGAATTCCTCTGTGCAGCTGCTTGCCAAAGCCATCAGTGTTTGGATGTCCTTTTCCTAGCAGTGACTGAACGTGTTTCCTCTGCTTTCACAGGTGGTGAAACTGATCTGTCATTAAACCACCCAAATCCAGTTTCTGCATTTATTCACTGTTGTCTCTCTCTCCACAGCCAGAAAAACATATTTGTCGTTCTTACTCATACTCCTTGTAGATTTTACTACTTTTTTTTTTCAGTAGTCATGTTGTCTTCTAAACCAGGAACCTATTTCTAGTTGTTTTTTTCTGTTAGATACTTTAAAAGTTAAAATGTACTTAGAGAAAATTGTCCTTTCTGGAGTAAATTGAAGCCGACCAAGTTTTAAAAAGGAATCTTAATTTGTTTTTTTTGTTCTGCGTTACTTTTTCTCTATTAACTTCTCCATCCAAGGCAGTGGCCTCTGCCATATGATTTTGCCATGTGGTTTTTAGCTGATTTTATGGATTTTCAGAGTCAAGTCCTTTGGCTTTGTGGTACCCTGGCTCTGATTCCCATCGAGCTGGGTTGTCACCAGGATCCAGTGATGCCTTAGGTTTTAACTTTTATATTTTTCAAATCCTGTACTGCCCAGTGTGTAACTGCGAAGTTTCTTGTGACCTGTGAGCTGCTGCTCTCTCACGCTGGTTAGACATAACAAACCTCTCTAGGTTTGCCCTCCAAGGACACCCAGATTGTCCTAGGCCCAAAATGTGTAAACTAAAATCTTAAGAAGGGGGGGTAAACTTGGGGAAATTACATCATTAACTAAAGTTGTAATTGGAGAATTAACCCTGATACGCAAATGGACCAAAGCTATAAAAGTGTGAAGAACTCGTGACTCGGGGTCCATCTTGGATGCAGCCTTTGGCCTGCCCAGGGTGTGCCTCTGAAGACCTTTCAAATAAATATCCACCTTTATTCCCTCACTCCTGTCCAGTCTCTGTTTTTAGGGGGCCACCTCAGGCGTCACCAGGACAGCTCCATCAAGGTCTGCAGGGAATAAGTTCTTTGGTGCTGGCTGATTTGGCACCAATTTGTAGATGTCAAGTGTCTGCCTGTATTTCTGCTTCTGAATTGTATGTACTAAGGTGCAGTGAAGGTTTTGTGACATGTGACAGTGTAGACAACTCGTCATTAACCATCAATAATTAACTAGCTGTGCCCTTAAGAGCCTGTTCTGAGCTCAGGGTCTGATTTGCAGGAGCTGAGTATCTACTACAGCCCAAGAAGGAAACAATTTCGACTCTTGTTGCATCATCATTGAAATGGTTTATTTTTCTTTCCTATACTGCAAATGAGTTTCCTAGAATTAAATACTTAAAGGTAATGGGAACAGTGAGTGTTTACAATAATTAAAATCAGGTAAATTGAAACCTTTAGCATTAAGCATCCCACGTGACTTTGTAATTGAAACAAATGACACCAAAACGTGTCTCTCAGACAGGTAAGAGAGAACAAAATGTTGCTGGCGTGGCACATAGGCCCTTTTCTTGTTTTTTCTTTGTTTTTTTCCTCTGCTGATGAGTGTGTCTGAAATATTGCAATAATAAGCAGCTCGTTACTGAGATGTTTTCAATTCTGGCTTTCCATATTTCCTCTGCTCTGTTTGTGTGGGGTGGGCAGTTGCTGCACTCAGCATTTCAGACCGTCTGGATGTACACATTTCCACCAGCTAAAAAAAAATAATGCATTAAAATACAAGTGATTGTACTGCAGCCCTTGTGCAGCACTCCAGAGCAGCGTGGTGGGATTTCCACTCTCCCTCTCAGGCAGCTCGTTTCAAGCATCTCAGATTTTTACAAATGCTGGGTAAATAAAGAGCTGATTGTACCTCAACCTCTGAAGTAACCTTATTAAAATAACTCTACGCAGCAATTCCGGATTGGAAGAACAATGCGTGTGAGATTTATAGATAAGTGAAAATTAAGCTGCTGTTCCAGCTATTCCTGCCCTTAGGTGCTGTGCGAGTTGCTGTAGAAATCATTTCATTTAAAGACTTTTTATAGGTTTTTCAATAGTCTCATACAGACCAAAGAAAATGAGTTCATAAAAGTGACATGAAAATGAGACAAGTTTCTTTTCGCCGCTCTCTGTTCATCTCTTCCTTTAAATTGAAGAAAGTCTCATGGAATTTTGAGGAAGGAAAAGCAGGGAAAGGAAGTGTGTGTTTTAAAGGTCATCTTTAAAATAATGAGCCCTCTGCAGCTGATAAAAATTGGTAAAAAATGCTTGTGAGTTAGAAAACACCTAGAGGAAGGTTGTGAACGGTTGTAGCTGCTCAGTGTTTCACCTTTTTAGAGTTGTCATATAAATGAAGATTTACACTGTGAGATGTAAAGTTTTTCGTGTTAGTCACAACCACATCCAAAAGCACTGAAAAACACCACATTTGGTCTGATTTTACTTAGATGGTTTATACTGTCACTTGTTTTTTGTTAGAACACACAGTCTTGCAACCAATTTAAAACTCAAATACCATGAACTTAGAAAAAAACATCTTGAGAAATATGAACGTTAAGATGAAAAACTAAAAAAATATCCAGGCCAAGTATTTGCTTAATGTTCTGTCATGAGAGCATGAGAGACCCGGGGAAGCTGGATTTGGATCACTTGAACTGTGAGAAAGGGCAGAAAAAGAGGAATGAGGTGGCCCTGGTTTTGTCCCTGGGCTTTTCCTCAGCACGTACAATTCATTCCCTTTGTATTTCAGATAAAATCCTGCTTTCACTGCGTATGGCACAGATATCATTTGGGTATCTGTCTCCCTTTCCCCCAGAAACTGATGTGATTTTGTACTGTAATAGTACCTTCACCAGAACTGGCACTGAATATCCATCGGTGCTGGCTCCAGTAAACTTCTGCAGCACATCTGGTACAGAAATCATGGTGTCATCGAGAATTGTAGATTGAAAGAGACCTGTCAGCCTGGCTGTCCAGCACATCAGCTGCTCCCTCCACCTTGGTGTGGCCTGTCAGCTTCCAAAGGATGTGTTCTCTCCTCCTGATGTGGTGGCTGACATAGGACTCGATGATTTTTTGAGGGGGATGTCTCTAAGTGTTACAAAAATACTGATTAATCACATTTTATGTTTTTAAAGAACCCATGTTTTGTAATGTGGGTATTGTAGGAAGTCAGCATGAATTCATCCCGCATTTTCAGAGCTCACAGTTAGAATTAGATTTGGAAATGCCTATTGCCACAGTCCTCTGCTTTCCAAAGTTCGTTTGTACAGGCACAGATTTGCTTCCCTCTTTTTTCTTTGACAAAGAAAAATATGTATGAAGCTGGCACATGCTCTCTCTTCCTCAAAAGTTGTACGTCACAGAAAAAGAAGTATCTTTACTCTTCTTCATAACCTGGTCCTGGTAAACTTGATGTTCTTACTTCAAGCATGGGATTGGATTAAGCTATTTTAGGGCAACCAGCCGTTGTTCTGGACTAGGTGTTTCATGGAGAAGGTTAATCAGCATTGGCTGTTCGAGGTGTGATTTATGGTCTCCTGTCCTCCCTGATAATATCTATGGGAAGAACAGCCCTTGGATTTGAGTTTCATCTGAGGTATTTGGGATTGCTGTACGTACCAGATCTGTAGGAGTCAGTGGATGCCTTGGATCTCCTTCCAAAGTTCGTTTGTACAGGCACAGATTTGCTTCCCTCTTTTTCCTTTGCCAAAGAAAAATATGTATGAAGCTGGCACATGCTCTCTCTTCCTCAAAAGTTGTATGTCACAGAAAAAGAAGTATCTTTACTCTTCTTCATAACCTGGTCCTGGTAAACTTGATGTATTGATGTTCTTACTTCAAGCATGGGATTGGATTAAGCTATTTTAGGGCAACCAGCCGTTGTTCTGGACTAGGTGTTTCATGGAGAAGGTTAATCAGCATTGGCTGTTCGAGGTGTGATTTATGGTCTCCTGTCCTCCCTGATAATATCTATGGGAAGAACAGCCCTTGGATTTGAGTTTCATCTGAGGTATTTGGGATTGCTGTACGTACCAGATCTGTAGGAGTCAGTGGATGCCTTGGATCTCCTTCTCTAGGTACTGGCTAAAGCATCTCGCACTCCTTTTACCTCATTCTGTGTTATATGTCAGAAATATTCCACTATACTAACTGAGCAGATGGTCAAATTGGGACCAGTTTAGATGATTGAGAGCATTTTTTAAAGAAACTTCCTTCTGTTTTGTGCACACCGACTTGCTTTGCACAGAAATGATGCCGGCATGACTTGGGTGTTTAAACAAGATCCTGGCTCTATTTCTGTGCCTAGGTAGCTATGGTGATGTCGTGCCAGATTTGGAATCCATTCTGAAACCTTAGAAAGGAGAAGACATTTATTTGCAAATATTTTGGTTATATGTTGATCTGATACTCTTTTGTGAAATGTGTGAAGACATTATTTGTATTAACACCATACTGCAGTGTTTATTAGGCTAAATGTATTTCTTCTTTAATGACAATGATTTTTGGTACGGATAACTTGATACAAGTAAATCCATTTAACTATCAAACTTCCTGTGTGTTCTGTGTAATGAAGGAGAGTTTGGAGAACACTGTTTGGAATATCTTTGATGTACTAATTGGAGTGTATTCATTTCACATGACTGTCATTAAGACAGACAAAATCCTGTCACTGAGTTTTGTAGGTGTAATTCCCATATATGGATGGATATTCTCCTTAATCAGTGCGAGGGACTGCTGAAAGATAAACTTGAGAGTTTTGACTTTGTTCTCAACAAAGGAGGGAGAGAAGAAAGATTTCTTTGAAGGATGAGTCTGTCAGTGCACTTGATGGGAAGTTCTTAGTGATGTGTGCCACAAAGGGTGTTTGAACCAGCTGTGAAATCTGTGTGGGGATTGTTAGCAGGGAATTTCAGCCAGTTAAAAAAGGACGTTTTGTTTCTGAGGGTCAGGCTGGTGCAGACACAAAGATGAGAAGCAACTCTTAGGTATCATCATGGACCCAAGAAGTCTGGCAGACCAGAGCTGTGTGCTTCAGGTACCTGGAATCAAAATAGTTTCAAGAGCCTTAGAAAGCAATTCCTACCTTTAGCTGTTCTTCTGTGCTGGGCAGCTTGCACTGAGTTTGGTTTGGTCACTGCAGCAGAGCTGGGGCTTGGGAACTCAGCTGAAATCCTTAGCTAGCCACAGGGGGAAGTGGGCTGATTTTAGAATTTTCTTATTTTACTGCCCCTAAACCGGCAACTTACCTGGTGCTTAAAGTGTTAAGAGCTGGTATTTTGAAATCTGGGTCAAATATATGAGATATCCATGCTATCTCTATATATGCATGTATATACATTTGTGTTGATAAACACTCTGTGATAAGGAATTCTTGAAGACAAGACGTTGTTCTATTTGTAGAAAATCTGTGGGAGTTTTGCCTTCAATGGAGTCATAATATAAGGTCCTAATTTAGCAAGGTTCTTTGTTTAATTTAAGCCTCAAAGTCGAGTGTTTCCTGGAAAACTCTTTGCATATGTAGCTATCTAATTATGCTTCTTTCCTCCCCTATATCCCCTCTTCTGGGATACATAAACAGCTAAAAAATATAAATGAACTTTTGAATGTTTGGAAATCTCACTTTGATGAGCAGAAAACTAAGACGAAAGTCTGTGCCATCTTTGTTTCAAATCTCTCCTGAAGTTATCAGGACATAAATACAATTATTTGGGATCATGATAGTTACAGGTAGCAATATAGACTGTGATAGTTACAGTCTGGAGAATTCTGAAGTACCCTCATAGCTCTGTAATATACTTTTGAGAGTTTTTTGCATTGTAAATTAATGTCTTCACCAAAAATTCCCTATATTTAGTTGCACACCTGTTCCAGCAACCCAAGGAGTGCTGATTCTCTTGATAATCACCCAGTTTGGCCATCACATTATCTGTAACTATGAAACCCCGAGGAAAATCTTAATCTTTAGCATTGGACAGATTCCTTTCCTTTTTAAAGGGATCCGAAGCTGCTCTCCGAGCTGGTGCTGCAGCTTTGAGAAGCATCAGTGAGAAAAGGGGGCTGACCTGCTGCTCCCTGGGGTGTTGGAATCAGTATTTGGGTGCCACAGAACCTCGTGGCAGCCTTTTATAACCGTGGATGAAAAAAGCAGAACGTTTCCACAGCCAGATGGTGTGGTGCAGGTTTTCAGGAAAAAAGAAAGTTTAAAGAGCTGGTGATACTAATAAAAGATGTTAAGGCATTTGCTGTGCTGTGCAGAGCACACACTAATTGGGATTTTAGGGTTAAGACCTACATTTTAATAACGCCAATCACAGTGGAAAGCAGGGATTGTAATGTGGCTGAGGTGCCTGAGTTTGTAATTCTTATGATTTCCAGTGAAAGGGAAGTACAGCGGGAGAAAGTTTTGGAAGTCTGATTGAAATCTGTTTTTATCCATCTGTCTACAGGACCCTGGTTTCTAACAAAAAGTCATTATTTTGCATTTGTTTGTGAAAATTGTAGGAATTCCATAAGCTTTTATTTAGTTTATTTTTTAAAAATGTTTCTGGTGAATTTTTTCTCTGTTCTCTATTTCCCATTGATTTAAGGTATATTTTCTTTGATAAGTTGCTCAAGACAGCACAACCAAATAGGGAAGGTTTTTTCCCAGATGAGCAGGTAGTCCTCTGGCCAAACTCTAACCTAAATTTGACATGACTGCTTTGATTTTTGATAGATTCTAAAGCTCTTTGTGCTGCCAACACCATCCTTATCGCCTCCTCCATATTTGCCTGCTCACAAACTCCATCTCCATCCAGGAATTTAAGCATTGTCCCAATCAAAACACTGATTTTCCTGACCTGGTTCCAGGGCAGTCTTCAGGCACCTCCAATCCTTGAGCAGAAGCTGCTACTAGACTCCAGTGGAAGGGGAAAACCAAGCTGACCCCTGGGCCTTTTGACTGGAAGAAGCAAAGGGATTCTCCTTTGTCAGGAAACATCAAAGACTTAAAATACTGAGCTACAAAGGGAACTTGGATGAGTTATGTGGGTATTGCCAACAGCTGCTGTTTGTTGGCCATCCCATGGGTGTGTTCCCAAACTTTGGTAGCTCAAGTGTTCCAAAAATGACTGTGATCAATATTAAATTAGTGTAATTCTTCTGAGTGTCCATCAAAGAGCTCAATATGTTGCTAATAAGGCCCCAGTGTAGCAAAGAGCTTATCCCAAGCCACAGCTCCAAACAGCAGCAAGCTTTTCGGTGTCATTCCCTAAAATGGAATTATCAAAATCAAAATCATCCAATTTACTTAAAAGAAGCTAAATTTGGTCTTGCTGCTTGGTTTGGTTTTTTTCCCCCATGTGCTTTCCTGCCATCTCCACAGGAGAACCTGCTGACATTTTAGAAAGGGCTTTGATTCATAGAGCACTGATAGTCTTCAAGATGTTGATACAGGACATTTTGCTCATCTCCTTGGGAGCCTTTGCAGCAGGGTGGTAACAAGGGAGCAGAGCTGTTCATGAGGAATGTGGGAGCTGGCAGTGGGCTTCGGTACCTGAGAACTTCAGATCTAAGGACTAATTATGACCTAGATCATCAGCTAAGGGTGAGGTCACAGACAAGTGCATCTGTCACCCCTCGAGGGAAAATACACCCAAAGGCAGAGGTCAAAGAGGGTGTGAATTATGTTAGCATCAAAATTATTCTCCTGCACTGAACTTAATAATATAAATTCTAAAAAAAATACTAGAAACCAGCTATAAAAATATGTATTTTTGAGTCTGTGGAGCACATAGGTTGCACTGAGCCAGCCCAGGACACATGATGTATTCCCGTTTATAACAGCTGCTGGATGGTGGCTGGGTAATGCCCTGCAGTAATGGACTGTGTGCTTCGAACTTTGCTAGGCAAGCCTTAAACAGAACAGAGAAATTCAACATTTTAGCCATTCAAGCACAGCAACCCAAAGAGGATGGTCTGCCTGAATTGCTTGCCTGTAAAACCTGGCGAAAAAATCTTTGATTTGGAAAACCAAATTCATACTCACATTGCTTGATTTGCCACTTGCTTTGCACTTCTAAAAACCTTACCGAGCCAGTGCCAGATAACTTCTCTTTTGATGAATTTGCTTGAATAAAGCAGCTCATTTCAATATGTTTCTTTTTTTATTCTGTGATGCGTGGCTAATGTGTATCTCAGTCTAACTGGGGTGTGATTCATCACTGAGACATCCCTTGGCCGACTGTAAATACGAAAGAAAAAGGTTATCTCCTCTCTTCTTTTGTTGCTACGATTGCAGTTCATCATCCGGAGTGAAACTGTGAGCGGGAGGTTGAGCCAGGGAGAGGGAGAGGGGAATGACAATGATGTGAAAGGGAGTGAGAGCAGAGAGACAATCCCGTTCTGTCTGAGCCCAGAGAGAATGATTCTGTTCCCAGACAGGCCCTTGAGCAGAGGCATTTATCTGTCTGATTTGGGGTTGAAACGGTGGAGGGTAAAAAGGAGGTGGATTCTCATCTCCCAAAGACGTAAAACAAAGCTTCGTAACATCCAGCCTGTAAATAGAAGAGAAAGGAACCCATCTAGTAATACACCATGACTGACTTAGCAACTACAGGGCATTTCTCTAGTTCTTCTCCCAGATCTAAATGGTACCATTTCTTTGTCTTTCTCCTTTGAATCCTCATCTCTGAAACACAACTACTATTTTTGTATCCCTCTCTTGTTTTTCTCTCTTCTGAAAGCCTGTGATTAACTTGTTTACCCACGAAAGCATCTTTGTCTCGGAGCACAATAATATTCCCTCTTTACAGAGCCCTTAAATAGGATTATTCTGTCTGTTTTCCTGCAACACTTGCCATCATACCCAGTATTTAAAGAGATTCAACATTTATGATAGACAGCCTTGTACTTTCTTTGTAGTTTCTACCTCATGCTCCAAAAATGCTTTCCTAAACCTGATGAAGTGTTTGGTGAACACACACACAGCTCCATTGTCTCCAGGAAGATGTGATACCAGTCAGGAGATGCCCTTTAGATTGATGTCTTGCTGGTGCAAAATCCCAGAAAAATGGCCCTTTTTATCATCTTAACCGTGTTATGTTAAATTTAATTTGTATCCGTTGGTGGAAATTTAGATATTTATTCAAGAAGTTACTAAATATTAAGAATACCACAAACACTGAACATATGCAGGCAGTGGGGGGAGAAGGTTCCTGGGAGAGTGAAATTTGAACTGCAGTAGATTTTTGTGTCAGTTTTGAAATAATTTGATCTCTACACAGAATCTGTCATCCCACAGGGATTCTGTTTGCTGGCCATTTTTTAGTTTTTGCAGGAGACTGAAAAGTCTTGCCTTGTAGGAAACCTGAGCTTTCACATTATCCGGGCCCTTTTCAAAGGACTAAATCCAGTCATGCAGGGCAGCTTTTCCCCTGTCTTTATAAACTTCACCGTGAGGCCGAGGACCAAACAGTTTTCGTAGTTTAAAACACACTGAGCACATTTCCTGGAAAAGGTGCAGCCTGACAGAAACGAGCGGAGTCACCAAATAACCTGAGGGTTTTACTCACTCTGGCTTAGGTTGCCAGTGAAGCTGAGGTTCAGGCTATTAATAGCTGCTAAAAATCATTGAATGTACCTTTCCTTCACAGAAGGAAAAGGCACATTTAGGCAGTTATTCCTCTATCGAGGCTGGAACAAGGTGCCCATGAGTCACCGGAGGGGTTTAACAGAGTGTGGATGTGGCATTTGGGGACATGGGTTAGTGGTGGATTTGGATTTGGCAGTGCTGGGGGAACAGCTGGACTCGATGCTCTTAAAGGTCTTTTCCAACCGAAATGATTCTGTGATTCGGTATTGGATATAAACTGGGAAAAAAAAGGCTAAAAGCTGAATCTAAATGGAATATAGCGAATAATTTAAATAATACATGACCTTTTGAACATGAAGAAGAAAGAGGAGGGCAATGCTAAAATTCCATTATTCGTTTCAGGGTGTTTAAGGAAGTAAATTCCAGAAGTCTTCTTAATTCCTTAGGAGAAACTAAGTTCTCATTTTTGGTTTTATTAAAATCCATTATAATCACAGGGAATCTCTCTGCTGAGGCCAGTAGCCTTTGGACAGATTGTGTTGTTCTGACAAGCAACACAGTTTGTGTTTGCTTAACTTCTGAGGCAAAATAACTGAAAATAGGAATGTGCAGCCATCAGCTGGGCAGCTCTGAGTCTGTACAGCACCAAGATAGAGCTCAAAGGCTTTGAAGGATTTACAGCAGTGATTTCCTTTTTATTCTGGGTTAATAACTCTAAGTATTTCAATGAGTCATTAACTGGATCAGAACATAGTGCCATCGTGTTTAGAATGTTCAAAATAACATAAGTTTTCAAAATGGAAGTATTTGCAGTTTTTGCACCTCTTTTAGTGTAATATATTTGCAAAAGGTTTTGAATTATTTCATCATTATTTCACCTGCAGGATCCGAAGCTGCGCGAGCTGCTGGATGCTGGGAACGCGGGAGGCCGGCTGGAAAATCGGATGATAACTGTTGTGTATGGCCCAGACCTGGTCAATATATCCTACTTGAACCTGGTGGCATTCCAAGATGATATAGCAAAGGTAACACACCTTCATCTGGCATATCAAATCCAGGTTTTGGAAGAAATGTTTCGAGATAGGGATAAATGAGCTGAAAGTGGGAATTGCTATGAAGTGAAATGCAGTTCTGTTTTGGAGCTGTGCCACTCAGTTCCCAAGAAGCAGCGTGCAGTCTTGTTTTGTTTTGTTTTTTCAAGGAGTTTATTCAGCAAGATTTCTGCCCCTGATAAGTGTGCTCATGTTCAGAACGTTGCTTGTAAAGCCCAAATAACTGCAGTGAAAGTAGTGGTGCACACACGTTTTTACTTAGGTGTGAGATGTTACACTGTGGCTCCCCAAACACACACCAGTGTGTTTCAGTAGCAGCATCACATTTTGCCTGCTGAGAGCCCTTGATAAGACTTGTGGAGTCAATCATTGCCTTAGAAAAGTATTTTTTCCATGCAGGTCCATCAGGTCCCTCGTCTCTGTCCAACCCACAACATAAAACAGTGGTGTGTGCCACTACAACTGATAGTAGCACATGTTTTGGGGTTAGGTTTTTTCCTTCTACTTCCAATTTCTCTACAATTCAATTCTGTTTAATGAACTGGGAACTTTTGCTTTATCTATTTCAAACAGACATTTCAAAGCTTCTCCTCTTTCCACTTCCACTCATACGGGTATGCTCTGATCCCAGCCTCCAGACATCCATGCACAGAACACTTTCCTACGAGCATTTTTACATCCTGGAGTTCACTAGATTGTGCTAAAAAGAGATCCTCTGCAGCCTGCTGTGATTTAACAACAGCAAGGAGTTATTTTGTCACCTCACAGGCAACAAGGATTGTTAGATCAGGTGCAAAAAGGTCGTAGGATGAAAGCCTTCAGCTAGGTGGGGACATTTTTGCTTGCCAAATTTCTGTTTCTGCTAATCTTCTTTAGCCAATTGGCAAAAAACATGATTTCCGTTTTTTTTGGACATGGAAGAATAGAAACAAGAAGAGTTTGTGGTGGTCCATGAGCAGCTGAGAGGGAAGTGCTGTCCTCAGACTTGGAAATGCACAGCTCTGCAGGGTGGGTGAGAAACCTTAACACTGCAGAAATGAAAGTGATTGAAATAACTCTTCAGGAAAAAAGGAGCTATGTTTATGGTGGAAAATGAAAAGGTATGCTAAAGCTTTGCCAGCAGAAATTGTTGTCCCTTATCAAGGAGCGGGGAAAATCACCCAAATCAGAAGCTTATGTCCTCCTTTCTCACTTTCCTGTCTAGCCAGCAGTCAGTGAGCCATAATCTATTTGCTAAAACAGCACAGAAATGGGTATTTTAGGGCTATTTTCTGTTTGATAATGGAACCTTAAAGTACAGTGGATAAAATCATATTTTGTAAAAGCTTGGCTGCTCTAAATCTTGAGTAACTCCTGCCATCCTAGTAACTAAGAATCTGAGTCTTCCTTTTTGTTTGTAAATGCAATAAAGCAAATAAATTAATATTTGATCAGTTGGGCACTATGGCCTGGGGATGCAATTTTTAAGGCATTGCAGATTAACTGTGCTTGCTTTGAGGTCCTGTTAAATATCCTGATTGTTTAAATCGAAACAGTTTTGATCGCTGTTGAACACATCTAAAAATTCCTCCCTTTTTAACCTGTTTTCCAACTTCCTATGAACCAGAACATGGAATCTGGCCTTTTTTGTCTCTGAGCCCCATGCAGTGACTCAGAGAAGTCGTAATAAATAAGCACATCAGGCACAAATCATCTCTTCAGGGAGCTCTGGGGAGGAACGTCAGTACAAGACGTTTTCAATGCCACACTTGCAACTTTTGACCCTTCTGATGTTCCAGGGAAAGCTAGTGCCAGTGGAAATCTCCCCCACCCGTCCTTTTCAGTGCATGGATATTTTTTGATTAACCCTTCATTTGTGATACCTTATTGTTCAAGTTGTGTGGCAAGTGTTGACCAGACCTCCCTTAAGGTGAAAGACAAAGTAGACTGTAATGGTCTTAATGAGGCAGTTAAAATTACTCAATTTTAGGGTTTTCTCCCTTTGCAGAGGGCTGCCTTTTCTGCTACAAACCCTGCTTGTCACATCCCCTGGCCAAGTTCTGGGAAGATTAGGAAAATGCAAGTCTTGGGTTATTCAGCTTGCCTCAAGTGCACTAAATAGAAATGTCAGTGTGCTGGTTTATGTTCATTCCTCCAGGAGAAAGTAACTGGTGTTTAAAGCACATCAGTGATCAGCTGAAGGGCACCTGGTTTGTTCAAAGAATGGAGCTTGGAATTCATCAGGCACTGGTCTGAAGGGCAGGCAGGAAGGTGTGTCCTGATGGGGAGGAGAAGCAGCTGAGAGAGCCTTTGCTTATTTTCATTTGAGAATGCCTGTCTGGGGTAGGATTTCTTTGTGAGCATCCACAGAGTGATGGAGAAGCAGCAGAGGTTTATTCTCAAACCCTACTCAGAGCAAATGCTCTTTTTCTCTGTCTCCATTCCCAACATTAAGAAATCCAACCCATCAACCTCTGTCTGCTCTGGAGTAGTTCATTCTCTTCCCAAATCCAGCAGCTTCAAAAGTGAACATCTCGTTTTTCCCACCTCTTTCCTCTCGCTCTCTTTGGTGCCTCTCATGCCAGCTCTCTTCTTTCAGCACTGCCAATCCTGGCCATACAGGCCCCTGTCCAGAGCCCAAGGAAATCTGTTTCTCCTCGGCTTGATGAGCTTTGGGTAAAATGCATCACTAAGAGCTGATGAATTCCTCCATAAGTAAAATGATGTCATCAGAGATGATTCACAAGTCACACTATACTATTCTTTCCAGCATACATCTTTATTTTTGTAGCTTCCCCAGTGTATGTAAGAGCTTGATCAGTAGAATAAAATGCTAAAGCAAGCCACAGAAATTCACATCTGTTTGATATGGGTTTTTGAAAATAAAATTCTGAAAGTGTAGAATTTAAGCAGCTTGCTTTGTTAACCTCCCACAAAAAGAAATGTGCGAGGGACATTGCCTTCACACGTAGTCAGTCCTGATTTGAAGGAAGTGTTTTCAAGGCTCTGTGCTGCCTTTTCTTATGAAGAAGGTCTCATCTCTTCTGTTGCACTAAATGTTTTATGGTATCCTGATGTATGCAGTGGAAGAGAGAGATTACTTCACTGAGCAGCATGTTTCCAAATGAGCTGCTCTCATGTGCTACCTGCCAAAGCACAGAACAGCTGAATTATTCGTCAGCAAAGTTCACAGGAATGATAGAAGATGAACTGGCGTGACAGGACGGAGCCAAGAGAGGATCAAGTTCAGGAAGCTCTTATCATGATGGATGTGACTTGCTTGGAGTTGAAGATCAGAAGGCCGGGTCCTTCCGCTCCCAGACGGGATCGGTGCTGGCTTTGTTGGCACTGCTGCAGCCCCGTTTCAAAATCCCAGATTTATATTTTCCCGCTGTATCACAGCTGTAGAGAGGCTGCAGCACCCGTGGCGATCCGGAGGCTGCTGTAACCTTCCCACAGTTGGCTGTTTTCTCTCCACACCCAGCAGCTTTCCATCCCTGGAGTGCTCTCCCTGAGCGCTGCCTGCTGGAATGGCTGGTGAAGAGTTGGAGCATGGGCTTTGCTCTGTGCCACGCAGCAAACCCAGGGAAACAGAGCCGTTTGGTAGCTGAAGCAGGTTTTTTCAGCCTGGCTCCCAGCTTGGTGAGAGCCCATCAAAGTCAGTCCCAAGCATCTCTGTATTTTTTCAGCTCTGCCCTCAGGGCTGTTGTTCCCTCTCCTGCCAAGGGTTTGGATCAGCGGCTGGAAAGATGATGTGATCCTTGGCAGATTTTCTGGTCTTGGCTTTTTGGCTGTGGCTCTGGGGTGGCTGGACCCTAAAATGGGAGAGACAATGAGCAAGTGTTGTTTGTGACCTGGTTAGGAATGGCTCAGCCTGCAGGTAGCCCTGGGAATATTTGGCAAGAGCGATGGGGTTGCTTTGGAGAGCCAGGAAAGGAACAAAATGAATAAATGGCAAGACTGCTTATATAAATAATGTGTGTGACAGGCACATAATAAGTGAGTTCCCCTTACATTCCTGTCAACAAGCCTTTGGACAAAGAAAAGGAAGAGCTGGGGGGTGTGGGATACTCTTGAAGCACGCTTCTTCTGTTTTATACAAAATATTTCAGCTTTAAGCCCAGCAGAAGCAGCGAGATGAAAACAGTCTATCACAATCTGTTAAAAGCCAGCGTATTTCCAATTTCTAAATAATATTTTGTGTTGCTGTTAATCTCTGCGGCCCTTAGTGTCACAGGGAGAAGTCTGAGCAGCTATTATTAGTGCCTAAACAAAGCAGTGTTTACAAGATGAGCCTATTTTGAGCGTGGAAAAATGAGTTGCCAAGAAGAAAAACAGATGCTGCACTTAATACACTCTCTGTTCCAAGAGTCACACAAAGCAGTTGTGTTCTACCGAACCCGAGTCCTCCTCCTCTGCTTTCTCACACCCCTGATTTTTTCAAACTAGACCTAAGAAGGAAAAACAATTAAAGAAGAGAAATGGCAGTGGTCACGAGAAGGTGGAGGGGAGGACTATCTCAGCAGCACTGATTTGCCTCTAGAACAAGTCTGTGTCCGGGGAAGGAAGACTTCTCCTCCAGAAACACCAGCCACAGGAGAGGTGTTATGTCAGCTGCTTCGGGGTGAGGTGCTGAGTGGGATGGACTTCAGGATCTGAGCTGGAGGATATCAAAGGCCACTAAAGCACTGGGCATACAGGCTGCCTTATCTGTTCCTCCTTGGGAGCAGCAGTGCGAGACCAGTCTCAGGAACAAGGTCTGATAACATCAGGGAAAAAACCCTAGCACATAAAAAAGATGGAAGAAACCCCCAGCTTCTGAACCTCTTTCAAATCAATCACCTGGTCATGTGGAAACATGAGGCTTTTTAGGTAAAACAAGCTAATAAGCCTCAAAGTGACATAGGAATGTTTGTTTCATTGGAAGTCAATGCTACTTCCCATCCCTATCCATTTTTGTAACAATGGAATCCTCCTTCTCTTTTTTTTTATTATCCTCAAGAAAAAGAAAAGCCAAGAAGAAGAGAATACTTCTCAAAGAGTGTGGCAGTGGGAATTTTGGATTTGGACTGTTATGAAAGGAAACATAATTTTAGTTTGGAACAAAAGTCAGAAAGCTTTGTCAACTAAAACAAAAAATTCACATTGTTTGCAAAGGCATTGCTTGTTTTCTTCCCTTTCTTTTAACGGGGTGAAACGAAGCCAATCCAAAACCGCAGTTGAGATTAAAAAGGTTTGCAATTAAAGATTGTGAATAAGCAGCAAGTTAGAAAGGAAAAACGCACTGAAGTTGTCAATGAAAAGCTGCACGAGAGACCTGCAAGGGAGGAGAGCAGGACAAACTCTGAGAGTCTAAACTTTGGATTATACCCATGGATCAGCCGTGCTGGGAACCTGGGGAAGGTCAGGGATGCAAGGGAAGGACGTGAGCAATGTGGAGCAACCTGGTCTAGGGGAAGGTGCCCCTGCCCATGGCAGGGGGTTGGAACTGGATGCTCTTGCATATCCCTTCCAACCCAAACCATTCCATGATTCCCTGGCATTTCTTCCCTACGCTGGGAAGAGGGAAAAAAAAATAGTGAGGGATAGGACGACAGTGTAAGGATGTACAATCAGGGGGAAAGAGCTCTTTGGAGTTGCATCTTCCTTGTACATCAGAGTAATTGAAATGTATTCCTGTATATTTCTGCTAGTTGGGGTGTTTTTAAGCTTGTTTCTTATGTTGGCAGGTAAGATCCTGGGTAGAGTCAGTACTTTCATTTGTAACAGCCTTCATTTTTTTTGCAGCATGAAAAATTCAGGTCTCACAAACGAGGAGGGAAGCTGTAATTGGAAAAATCAAGTTTAGGCTTTAATTAGGCCCTTTTTTTTGAAAGCATAATTAAAAAAAGTCTTTTGCATTGTGTCAGTAAACATCTAAACTGAGCCTCATGGATTCACTTTTTCTCTTCATAGGAATGGTCAGATGAAGTGTTCAGTTTGGCAACCAATTTGTTGGCACAGAACATGTCCAGGGACGCGTTTCTGGAAAAAGCGTAAGTGGCCCTCGCGTGTCACGCTGTGGGTGTTGCTCCTCTCTCTGCGTCATCTTCCTCCTTGCTTCTTACTCACCTTGTCATCTATTGTTTCTGCTCTGGTGGCTTGTCACTTCTGTAAACACAGGTCCTCGTTCTTACGGTTTTAAAAAGCCTGTTATCTAGAAGTCATCTAAACAAAAATCCTTTTTAGGGTTCTCCTTTGCAAACTTCAATCATTGCAAAGAAACCCAGAATTAAATGTTCCCTGCTCCTTGTATAGTGGTAGCTTCAGCTGTGGGCTGAAGATCTCCATTTAAAAAGAAAGAATATTCTGGACTGATTTGCTTCCGGTTTGTTTTCCTTTTTGGATTTTATTGATAGCAAAAAAAGAGAAATGCCAGAAGTCCCTTTTCCTCAGTCTGACCTCTCTGGTTTCCATGTGATCCAGAGAGAAGCTGGGAATCCATTCCTCTGGATTGCTTGGCAGAGTGGGCAGATTCTGAGTTGCTCTCCACGAAGCAGAAAAGCTGTTTATCAGAATGTTTGGGGTGAAATACACACCTAAAAGGGAGGAGACCTAACCTGAGGTTAGCAGTTCTCACCTGATGAAAAGTGCACGGGCTGGGGCAGTTTTGTGTAAATCAGAGCTTTGAGAGCAGTGTGGCAAAGCCTGCCAGAGGTGCTGGTGTTGAACTGGGTACTCCCTGACCTTTTGGGCTTCTAAAAGAGGGGATGCACCTTCCCCATCCTGTGAGTTAGCTGCTTAAAGTCTGCTTAGTGTCTCCCCCAAACAGCTTTTCCTGCTCACAGGCAGGGGCTCAGTCCAGCTAAATACTAAACTTAGGTTCCTAAAACTTCCATCCAAAAAACAAGTTAACCCTTCCTTTTCCTGGAGTTTCTGAGGCTGTGAATGGCTACTTTCATTAGCTGCACCATCGTTAGTCAGAATGTTCCAAAGTGCTTAACTTCAATCCCACAGAACCATTGGTGCCCGTTCTGGGGAGGAGGGATGTGCACGTGTGGCTGTGTGTTTCCTTCTCACTGTGTTTGTTGTGGTGCAGCTGGAGCCCACAGGAATTCCTGAGGCAGCTCTGAAGGGTGGGTGTTGCTGGAACTCCAGCTTTGTGTCTGATAACGGTGTGTTGGGACAGCAGGGATGCAGTAGGCAAACAAATCCCAAATGGATGGGAACATTTAACATTTCCTGATGGCCCTGCGTGTTGGCAGTGGGGAATGTGCTCACCTGAGCAGCTGACTTCCTTCAGCTCCATAGGCTGGAGACGAGTTTTGAGAGTGATTTGATTCTACAATTTCCTTGCCCCTCAAATCCCCAGGTGGCCGCAGGGCTGTGCTGACAGGTCTGTGGTGGGGAGGGTTGGGGCTGTACCTAATGGGCCTTTTCCTACCCACATCAGAGGAGCAATGTGTCATCACACGGTACAGTAGAGCCAGCCTTGTCTGGAGCTGTTCTTTGGCAGTTTTTCAAGCCATATTAATTAAAGATGAAGTCACTGGCCACACTGCGTAGATTCAGTAGCAGGCAAGCATGGCATTCCTGTGTCTTTTTCCACTAATTAATAAATCACTTGGAAACCGTAAGGTTTCCCAGCTCCTCTGCACAGATGCCAAATCAGTCACTTAAGAAATCTATGACTTTGAAGATTAAATTATTTCCCCATTATAATTAGTGTATTAAGCAAAGGGTTGGTTGGAGTCCTGTCAGAACCCTTTTGTTGAAAGAGAAAACCAAACTGCATTAGAGCAGAATGAAGGGTTTTTTCTTTATGACATTCAGTGCCTTGGAGCATTGGAAGTGCAATAATAAACAGCTTGAGAAGCTTTTCCCCATCTTCTGTTATTTCCAGCTTCCTTGGCTGTAGAGGAAAACACTCAATGTGACCAAAATATATTCAGGATTTTCAAAAAATAGAGGACAAAAGAAACTTCTTTTTTTTTTTAGATAACTGCTGTGATTTGTTTTGTTTTAATCTACCTCGGTGCTGGGAGATGTGTTTGGGGACACAGTAGCACGAAAGACATCAGTTTCCAGAAGATGAATGTGGGGAGTCAACGATTTGTGGAAATGTTCCTATCCCAGTTATCCTAGTTTTAGCATGCACTTTGTCTTTGAAGTGGTTGCTAATGGCATTTTCTGTTGAGAAGAACAGGGAAGTTTATTAGAACCATGCAGCTTCTTCTTTTGGCAGATCGATGGGTAAAATGAAAAAGCGGAGTTTTTTAACAGAAAAAAAATCCTCTTAAATATTTAAGTGTTGCGACATTTTTCACCAGATGATGTTACTGCAAAACTCATTTACAGTTACCTCAGGACAGACAGTAGAAGGTTTTTACTCAGCAATGATATCCCAACAGGTTTTCATACTGGGAGAAAGAGCTGAGTGGAACTTGCACATGATCAGAGCCCTAGCCCTGAGCTAGAAAGTTGGTGGAGAAGTAATTGAAAATGCTGTAAAAGTGAAGCAGGGTGCTTTTCTCTCCACAGCTACACAAAACTCAAGCTGCAGGTGACTCCAGAGGGGCGCATTCCTCTGAAGAAGTAAGTGCTGTTCCCTTCCTTCCTATGTGCTCTCTGCTGGCTTTGGGGTGTGAATATCTGTTTGGGATGAGCATGGGGCCCCTGTGCCTAGAAGAATAATTTCACCATCTATTTATAACATGTATTGCAGGAAAGAGTGGCCAGTGATACTCGGGATATCTGTTCAAATGCCCCTTGGGCACAGACATTCTGCCTCTCTGCCCTGGTTCCTTCCACTTGTGAAAATAAAAAAACCCAACATGATTTCTTCATCTCAGGGACATGTTGTGAAGATGAGCAGATTCAAATTGCATTCCTGGGGGAATGAAGAGACCAGTGATAGCTGAAATAAATACCTGCTGTGATAGGGGCTGGTGTGGGGTGGAGTTAAGACTGTGAGCACTGTTAAACTCCCCTCTGTTACTGAGCAGTCAGCAAATGGAAATAAATAGCTACAGATGTAGTAGGCTGGTAAGAGATACTCACTGTTTGAGCCACACGGGCCATCAAGGCATGTCTTTAAGCCAGATCCCTCTGTTTTGTCCTCGTTTTGCAGCATATACCGCTTGTTCTCCTCCGACAGAAAACGGGTAGAGACGGCGTTAGAAGCCTGTAACCTTCCCTCTTCCAGGGTAAGCACCTGCAGTTCCTCAGATCAGCCCTGCTTGCATTTGGTGCTGTTTCCTCTCTACTGAGTTTGTTCAGGGCTGAGTTTGTTCAGGGCTGGTCCTGCTGTGCTGGCTTTGCCGCTGGATGGGTCCTCAGCAGCAGCTCTGGCTTCCCCACACAGACGTTCCTGATACCCATCTGAGTACCTTTGATTTGGAGGTGGTTAGGGACCAGGAGCACCTGGTGGAAACCTGAAAGGATTCAAAGCAAGGGCAGAGTTTGGGTGACCTGTCCTGGAGGAATCCTGTGAGGACATTTTAAGGATAGGTGACTGCTGCACAGTTTCCAAGGCATGGTTTCAGAGCAGTGTTAGCCCCAGGTGTGGCTGATGGTGTGATCTGTAGCTGGAGATAAGCGACAGGCTTAACCCACCATGGATTATCTAAAAGGTGCTTGAAGTCAATGTGGAAATGCTGTGGTGTGGAAGCTGTTAGCATTGCAGGGATGCAGCCATTGCATCCTGCTAATCCAGGAGCTCTCCTCAGCCCCCTCAGCATTTCGGGGATGGTACCTTGCCCTCAAGAAGGCTTTTTCAGGAGGAATGAGCTCGAGCAGGTGATTCCAGTTAACACTGGAGTCACAGAATCACAGACTGGGGCAGGCTGGAAGGGACCACGGTGGGACATCTGGTCCCATCTCCCTGCTCAAGCTGGGTTTTAATCCCAGGAAAGCTTCATGCAGGATAATTCCTACGTTCAGGGTCCAAGAGGTGGGGCAAAACCATTCTATAGCAGAGGAGAGCCTGCATCTCCTGATCCCTTGCTCTTGTACAAAACTCTGTGCTGTGAGGACTCCTCGACATTTGCTCCCCCAGTGGTTTAACAGAGCCCATTCCTGCAGCTCCAGAAGAACAGTGGGGCAAAATCTTCACCAGCCAAACCTCAGACACCCCTTACATGGAGACCTTCCTTCGTAGGTTTGGGAGCTTAATTCCATAAAATTCCAAGGAATGTCAGCAAAGTAGGTGTAAAATACTATAATAACCTTACCTAAAGTAATATTGTGAGGTTAGAAACATAGGGAGAATAATTTTAAAGATGAGTTTCCGTTTAATCGATAGCAAACAAGAAAAGGTGTGCAAAAAAATCTCTGAGGTGCTGCTTTCTGAATCAGCTGATTTATTTCTTCCATTTACTACATGTCTCTGAAAAGAAAATTTAAATATCATTTGGGTCTTTGGAAGAAACTGCAGCCTTTTTCTGCTATTTATCTAAGTAGAGCCAGTTTTACATACACACTGCTGGGTGCTTGTTGCTGGGATACCATCTTGAAAATTATTCTGAGTATAAGGTAGATCCTTTCTTTGCTTGGGACAAAAGAGAAACGCTGCATGCACCAAAGGAAACTGTGTTGATCATCTTTGAAAAATATTGTAGAAGGGCAAAACTGAATCTCACGGAGGTAGCGGAACAGAAGAAAAGCAGAACTTCAACTACAGCTCTTTCCCTTTGTGTTCCTGTTTATTTGAACAAGTGAAGTTCTTAACTTCAGCTTCCAGCTTTTCTGCCCTATTGTACTGCAGGACAAATGGTGTTCCCATAAAGCCTTGGAACAGCAATAGACTCCAGCAGCGTGCAGGGCATGGATATCAGGGAGTCTTGCTCAGCAAAACAACAGCAAATTATTCAGAGAATTCATGAACATTACCAGTTTAGGCTCTTTGGTTTTTCATATTCATGCCTCATGGATTTTCTCCCTGAGTTTCCACACCTCTCACTGCTCTGGGAGGATACAGAGCTTGTTGCCCATGAGCTTCACACGATGTTTTGCTGCAGCTCTTGGAGCTTAGGAATGAACCTTCAAGCCTGGGACAGTCCCTCATGTGCCTTTTGCAGTGCCCTGGGCACAGGTGCCAGGAGAGAGTGTCCCTGTGGGGACTTTTTTGTGACAGGACAAACATCCCCACCCGTCAGCCCCGCTCTCCAGGGAATTCTCTGTGTGTGTGTTTGCCAGGACACCTCATGGCATGATGTGCAGGCTCTGCATTTAGTGCAAGAGGAGGAAGAGTTCTCAATGCTTGGAGAATTGTTTTCATCCTGAGGAACAGCACCAGAGAGAATCCTCAGAATTGCTGAAAATAAATCCTTTATTTCATATCTAAGGATCTTAATATAAGGGATGGATTCTCTGCAGTGCTGAGCACTCCAGCCCTGACTCAGCTGAGCAGCAGAGCATGACCATAGTGGGATGACCCATGGACCTCAACTCAAGCACTTTTTCAAAGCTTAATTAATAGCTTTATTAATTTCTCTATTTCTGGGTCAGAACTGGCCTGTGTAGAGTCTTGCAGGACCAAGCCCTGATCTTTGGAATAGTTGTCATCCAGCAGAACTGAAAGCAGGGGAATCTTCAAACAAGTGTTTAAACAAACTTTTAAAATACGCCAATGAATTTCTGAGTTTGCCATCTGATTCCCCTATGATTTTTTTTTTAAATCTTGGCTGCTTTTGGGAGTGTGGTTGCCTTTTTTCATTGTTGGATATTTTTGGGGTTTCTGAATTTGAAGAGCTTTATTTTAGCTGCCCATTTGGCTGTTAAGACTGGTTTTTGCCTTTCAGTTAATGTTGTGGTTCACAGTGAAGCACCAGTGAGCTTGACTGTTAAAATAAAAAAAAAACAGCTCTTGAGTCCAGTCCGTGCAAATAATCTGAATTAGCTCTTGTGCTGCCAAATATGTAACAGACTGGATACAGATGTTATAAAAGCAGGCAGGTTACCAGGCAAATCACAAATCAGCAGTGCTTGAAATTAGTAGAGAGTCTTAATCACAGAATAAAATTGAATGCCAATATAAAGCCAAGCTGGAAACGAGGGATGCTCTCATGCGGTGCAGGAGGTTTGTGCTTTGTTCATTGGTGTCAAAAAAGAGATGAGCCCATAAGGTGTGTGGGTGGTTCCTCTGAAATGGGGATGGCTCAGACCAGGCTGAGTAAGAGGGCAGTATATTTTAATCCCTTTGGGCCGACAGGCTTTGGACTCCAAATATAGCTGTGTGAGGTTGTGCCTGAGGTGGCTCTCAACTCCCATCTAGGTATTTGTGTTTTGTAGCCCACTGATTATGATACTGGTAGGAAATACCTATTAAAATGTTCTGTATACTTACGCCTGAAGGCTTGTGTTGGTCATTCTCTTTGCATTGGATGTTTGGAGATACAGGGAGGCAAACCGAGGTCTGTTAATTGGATCTGAGTGCCAAATCTGAGCCTGGGTCTCAGGTCATTGGAAGAGATCCACATTTGTTCAGCTGAGCACCTTCAAATCCCTAGAAAGAAAAAAATAGTAGCTTGATAAGGGGCTGTAGTTCTGTGGTAATTAGAGAATCACTGAAAAGCCTTTAGCTGCAGAGCAGCACTCTGCTGGACAGAGGTTATAAGCAGAGGGAGCAGGGGAGGGCAGGGTGCCGGCTCTGACAAGAAAATTCCCAAGCTTTGAGAATCCCAGCCTTAAGGAAAACACAGGTATCAGCACTGAGAGCACCACAGCTCGGATTTATCAAAGTGTTGTGGGTGCAGGTTCAGGGTCACTGAAAGGAGATATTTCCATCCTCTACCTTCAGCTTCCCAACTTCTCCATCCACCCTTGCGCTGGATTCAGCAGCTGTGCCACTGCTGAGTTATCTGGCTCAGGGAGTGATCCCGTGTGAAATACCCAGGGAGGTTTTGGCTGGGTAAGTTTTGAACCAGTTCACCCTGCAGCCACTCACAGTTTGCCAAAACATGAAGGGTACAAGGGTCTGATGGGGTCACTTTAGAACGCTGGAGCCTGGAGGTGGTTATCCAGGCAGAGCAGAGGAGCAGCCCAGCTTGGTCAATCTGCTCTTGTGGACAGAAACACAGAACAAAACCCTCTCGAGCCTCTGCGGGTTTCAGATGAAAGGAGACAAAGCGACGCCTGTGGTATCATTTATTTATTGTAACCTAAAGCAGGAAAAATATGGAAAAGTTTCCTTCTGTGTGACAAAGGCTCGAACGAATGCTTCCGGTTCCCTTGGCAACGGTGTTAAACAGGCAGAACAAATACAGGCACTGATTGCCCCAGCAGCAGCTCGCTTCCGAGACAGCCGGCTTCCAACGGCCTGCCAAGCAAACAGCTTTGTGCCCAAGTTACCATTTTGCTCCTCTAGTTCATCTTATTTTGGAGCATGGAGAGGCATCCTGTGGGCCTGTGGTACTCTCAGACCACATGTCATAGCTTTTGATGAAGGACTCAAGCTTCATGTAAAGGACTTACCCAGTCCAGTAATTGCCTGTAATAATTATTTTTTTCAGAGAAAAATGTAGTGAGGAGGATGAAATTGTCATCTCAAAGTTGGACTAAATTTAGATTGGTCCAAATTTTAGAAAATGTAAGGAAAAAATAAACCCTGGCATGTCTTCTGCAGGAGAGCATTTTTATCAATTCCTCTAAAAGAAATGTGATTGCCAAATGTGTTACAGTGAGTGTTTAGGACAGAGATGGATGGAGAAGCTGTGCTGCGTGAGTCTTGCCCAGAATTGTGGCATCTTGAACGTGTATCTTCAGGAAGGAAAAGGCAAACTCGCTGCTGATGTCAGGGAACAAGTGTATTAGTAATGACACAGTGACCCAGTTTGTTCCCTCCTTGTGTGACAGCTTTGGAAAGACGAGTGACATCCTCATCCTCTGTGGTGCTGCTGTTGTGCTCACTCAAAAACATGGGCTCAGCACTGCGTGGTACTCTCTCAGAGGCTCCATCAGGACTGATACACCTATTTCTGCTGTAGGTGAGGGGGTTAGATGGGGAGATGTCCCTTCCTCCTCCTTCCCAGGTGCTCAGAGATGAGATAACTGTGCCTCACGGAAGCTGATAGATGTGTTTGTACGTATTTTTTAAAGATGTATTCTTTAAGCTGCTCTGTTATTCAGGGGAATTTATAATCCTGCAGAACCTGGGCTCCTCTAGGTTGCAGGAAGGAAATCAAAAGCAGCCAAAAAGTGAGTGATCTGTTTGCAAAGAACATACAAAAGTGCTGTGTCTCTCTTTCACTGTTTTTTTCCCCATTTCACAGAATGATTCAATCCCTCAAGACGACTTCACGCCAGAAGTGTACAGAGTGTTCTTAAACAACCTCTGCCCTCGGCCTGAGATCGACCACATCTTTTCCGAGTTGTAAGGAAAGACTCTCATTGGTTTATTTATTTATTTTCCCCATTCACTGATTTTCTGGCCTGGGGATGGCAAAGTAGGTTATTCATACTATAGCAGCATGCAGTGCTTGCCAGTAACAGATTTAAATGTCAAGCAGGGCTGTTATTGAACCTTGGATCAAGAGTTCCTTCTCTCCCAGGCTTTTACCTCCACTTCTGATGGCTTGAGTTTTAAAGGAATTTGTTCCTAGAGGAGCAGAACTGCCAGGTCTTGTTTTTCTGTATTGATCAGGATAGTTTAGGTTTCCAAGAAAGTAAAGAAAGAAGAGTAATCAGCAATAACAGCATGGAATAGGCTTGAGAATATGTATAATCACCCCCAAAAGCTTAATTAGGGGTTGCAAAAAAATGCAGTAACTTTTAGGATTTGTGTATGATGAATTCACACCATGAAATTACATTAGCAGCCGGCTACGACTGATTTCATACATTCACTTATGAGCTCTGCAACTCCTGGTGCTTCTACCCCTTGCAGCAATTTGTGTACTTCCAGTTTCAGCAGAGCCTGATCAATGGAGTCAGAGCACTGAGCAATAGGAGAGGAAAGCAGTTTCCAAGATACACCCCACGACCACCAAAGCAATCAGTGAACGTATTGTAGCAACACGGCTGTGCTCGCATTCCCCTTTTGGGGTTGTTGTCGACTGATATGGGGTTTCAGAGGAACACAGCCCTGTCCCAGTTTGCTCCCACTGCACCCAGGAGAGGCTTCCCATTGCTCCCTGGCAGAGCAGAACTAGGCCAGTCCTGAATGCTGTAGACAGCCCTGAGCTCGTCACCTAGCCGGAGGCTTCCTGGATTTCCATCTGGGCACAACTTTTACCCAGAGTCTGCTCTTTTTATTGACTCTCTGAATAAGGATCTTTTTGCTTGCATTACAGAGGACCTTGCAAGTTTAGAAGGCTTATTAAAAAAAGACCCCCACAAATTACTAGAATAATGAAGTCAGGGCTGCTGTTATTCAGCAATAAACCCAAATAGATGGGCCAGGAATGCCAGCAGAGTGTTTGTGGCAAGCTCGGGATTGAATTCCACGGTCGTTTTCTCTTTTACTTTTTTGAATAGCTTAATTCCAATAATTCAGAGGAATGAAAGGCTTTTAGCATTGCTCCAAGTCTTCCCATTGATGCCTGTAATGCTGAACCTTGTCAAAGATCTTCCTCCTATATATCTTACGAAGAATCTTTGGCAAAATAAATTAGTCCAGAGATGCAGTGGAGTGATGTTTTTGTTGTATGACAGTTTGCATCTTGTTTTGATTTCCTTGGGAAGTTTCAGACATGGAACAAGGTTTCAAGGCAATGTATTTAAATGACTCTACTGTTGCTTTCATTTCTCTCCAGTGGTGCCAAGAGCAAACCCTACCTTACTGTGGATCAGATGATGGACTTTATAAATTTGAAGCAACGGGATCCACGATTAAATGAGATCCTTTATCCACCACTCAAACAAGAACAAGTTCAAGTGCTGATTGAGAAGTACGAACCCAACAGCAACCTGGCAAAGAAAGGTCAGTGGATTTCACACTCTTGCTGTACTCAGTTCCTGATTTGAAACAGTATCTCAACTATCCTACATGCTAAAGCAGAATTTGGTTCAAAATCCAATTGCTTTCCCAGCTGTGTGCTTTTTGGATTATGCAGGCCTGTGAGGCATCATGTGGTGCATTTTTAAATGTGTTTGGTTGGTATCAAGTTAGGAAGGATGGGGCTGGTTTCCGTGTTTGCTTTGCAGTGTGTGTGATTGACAGAACAGTTGCTCTGGTATGCGACCCTCAGCAGAAACCTGACTATCACAGTGCCTGTTTACCAGCATCTACAATGTAAAATTGAAAGAAAAAATCAGGGACAGCGGAACTAAGAGCATGGTAATTCTATCATTTAATAATACCGTTAAGTCTAGTCCTCTGCTTTTAGATAAAGTGGCATACAAAGCAAGATGTGAGATCAGCTCAGTGTATTTCATGCTGTAATCACAGAAAATTCCCTTTTGAACATCTCAAGTGTTGTCAGGACTTAGCTGGGCATTCTGCCAAAACCAGTGAGAGAACTCCTGCACAAATCTCTGCAGATTTTTGCTACCACCACAAGTCTTAAAATAGCACTCAGTTTGTGTCTGCATCCTGTTTTATTCCGATCCACATTTCCTAATGATTACCCCAGGTTTTAATGTGTTTACACCTTAGAAATTTTAGAGACATGGGAGTATCCTGAAAACCAGGTCTAATATGAAAAAGATTGTTTGGTCCAGAGACTGTGAATCAAAAAAGTCAAAAAAGACCCGAAAGTCTAGAGGTTAACTGAAGGCACTCCCACACCTCTTCCTGGAAGCCTTCTAACCTTGACATCTTCCTGAAGGAAATCGATGTCACAGTCAATGTTGTCTCTGAAACTCTTCTAATTTTTCTCTTAAGTCTTCATATTTTCCTAGCCCAATCAAACTGAGTGTTTCCAGAGGTTTTGCTGGAGGCCTAAATCCTGCTTCTTTGCCGTATTTATGCAAACTGTCTTTTGACGTCAGCAGGAACAGTACCTTGAGTCAGTGGAAACACGCTGTGACCTCCTTCCTCATCTGTGCAAATATTAGAACAGTGCTCTGTGCTTACCTTATTTCCCACCAGCAGCAGGAAAGTCTGTTACCTAAAAGATCATTCTTGTTACCCAAATATTAGCACTTCATATAAACCAAATAAAGGATTTATTAGAAGGAGGTGTGCTGGTGTGCCAGAATCAAACTGGAATCACCTTTTGACTAGCAATAAGGAGGAAGCATGAAACAGACCCCAGGCAGAAGGGTGCTGTGGTGGTGTTTGCTACCACCCTGCAGTGGGTTTGTGGGACACCTCCAGCTTTACCCTGTTTACCTTGGTGCACACGTTTGCTGGAGACACTTGCTGTTCCATAGGTGCCTCTCTTCCTGGTGTGATTATGTTGCTCTTAAAGAATCAGTTCTCTCTGAAAATGCTGACTTGAACAGGGGAAAGGCAGATCTTAGACAGTTAATTCCTTTTGTGGGATTGTTGTGGGGCTTTTTTCCCTTTTCAGACTTGTGCAGTGGGGTCCAGCTGGCACAACCTGAGAACCACCTCTGTGCTGGAGACACCACCTCCCTGTCTGGCAGCTGAGCTGCAGCAACTGGCAGCAACTCCAGTGTAAATCCCAAGCTTACTGCCTTAAAATGACAGGAATTGGCTAATCAGGAATGACACAGGGACACAATATTTTCTGTACATCTGCTCCGAGCTGGGAATGCAATTCACTGTATATTAAATGAAGTGTAGGTGTGCATTCATTTCTACACTCACGGAATAATTGTCAAAAAATGCTTCATGTCTGTAAAATGTCACCAAAATGTAACCACATATTTAGAGCAGTGATTTAACCTTTTAATATGGTGTTCTGTAAAAGGGATGATCACCCAGGCTTCCTGCTACCAGAAAGGACAATTCCTGAGGTTGTTGAAGTGAAATTTCCAGACAGTTTTTGGCCAGAAACATGAACACAGGTACCTGGGCAACTTCTTAAAGTGTGCTACACATGCTTCTTAGCAAATAAAATTTCATGCATTGAAAAGTTCTTTTAAATAAAATCAGGTATTTTTTTGCTTGAAAACATAAATCCAAATTCATAAAGTGGAAGCTATGTACAGCACATGACTCCTTGCTCCCTGTTTGGACAGTTCTAGACCTTCACTCATCTGATGATTGTTCTTCCTAATTACCTGTCTGTGATGTCTTGAAGTGGCTACCTGAAAACAGAGGCTATACAAGATTAAGAGAATAAAAGCAGGTATTTATTTGAAGGGCCTTCAAAGGTACACCCTGGGCAGTCAAAAGCCTCCGAGGGGCTCCACCCAAGATGGACCCTGGATCGTGGGTTTTTCACGTTTTTATAAGTTTGGTCCATTTACATATCGGGGTTAATTCTCCAGTTATAATTTCAAGTAATGATGTAATTACCCCAAGTTTGCTCCCTCTGTCCAGAGGCTCAGTTTACATATTTCAGGCCCTGGGACAACCAGGTGTCCTTGAGTCCAGGCCCAGAGAGGGTTTGTTATGTCTAACCATAACGTGAGAACAGTAGCTAACAGGCTGTATGAAGTTTCAGAGTTACACACTAGGCAATACAGGATCTAAAAAATATAAAAGCTAAAACCTAAGACATCATCAGAGTTCATTGTCTGTGGACATCCACTGTACTGCAATATTCTCCTTTAATTATTCCCTCATAGCTAATTAAATGAATATCTGGCAAGTTGTTGTGCTGTCTCTGGACTTTCACAGCACTATTCAAATGCTTTTGGGATCTCATAATTTCCCTGGTCACCACTGTAGCCCTTTTGTTGTACCTGTTCCTACTCAACTACACTATTTTGAACACAGTAAGCAAGAGCTGTCCATAATAGTTTAAATTTTTGGAGCTCCTAAGGTACCTGGTTAAATCTAACGTTAGTGTCGTTGCTGGTGAAGTTCCTTTGGTTAGAGAGTTCTGAGAAAAAAGGCTGCCCATGTTCCTGCTTGTCACTGATATATTTTAGGTGTATTTGTTGCTGGGATACGGTAGAGCTTTTGCAAAATCAGCAGATAGGCGGGCTTGACATCTGCATAGGTTAAGCATCTGGAGTAGTGTTTTATTGTGCTTCAGGTAAGCTGTTGTGATTAATGCTTTGTGTCGTGCAGTGAAGGAGATTAATTCACTGTAGAACGTGCTCCCTTATCAGGTGGAAGCAGGAGAAGTCCCTGGTAGTGCTGAGCAGTCTCTCCCTGTCAGCACAAGTGTGCTGGGGGGCTGTGAGGGCTGGAGAAGAATTTACCATTTATATGTGTCTCCCATCCTGCAGAATCATGCTGGTTCTTCCTCTGCTTAATGGTGCAATTCATTTCTAAAAGTTTCTGAGATCAAAAAGAGCTTTGAGAGCTCAAACCCCAATGTCTCAGTTTAAACATTTCATTCTGAAACCAGCTAAGTGCTGTGGGAACCACTGAGCCACAGGCTCGGCTCTGGGGGCATCCTGTGTCACTTGCACACTCTGAGCATGCGAGAAGAGCTGTACCCATGTACCAGACCAGAAATGAAAGCAGGGAAGAACACAAAACCAAGGTCTGCCAGGGAAAGGTGTGAAAAAACTAAAGCTATCAAATACATGCTTCCACCATCGTCCTTGAAGGGAGCCGTGCAAGGGTTAGGTTATTATCAGCCTTTATTTTTAGAGTGGTTTTTGTGGTGGAAGATTTAAAAATAGAGTGTGAAAGTGCTTTAAGTAATGGCATAAAGATGTTGATTTTTTTCCCTCTTAAGGATGCATTTATTTAAATATTATCTCTGCTTATTTAATTTTAAAGGGCCAAACCTTTAGATCTGCACAGAGAAAAAGAGCTTTGCTCTTATATTTCACAGTGTTTCTTTCTCCAGATTTTCTCTGTATCTATTTGCTGTGTGTCAGCTTTGGTTAGACATGTATTTAGAAGGATTGTAGAGGAGCTGATTCCATGACTCTGCCCATGAATTCCAGTATTAATTCTGTTTTGCAGTGCACATTTACTGGTAGTCGTTTTGCTGAGTTTTTCTTAGGTAATAAAATAAATGAAGCAATTATCATTAGATTAAGATATATTTAATTTTATACAGCATCTATTGTATATATTTTTCCCATGGCAGCCTTAACACCAGGCAGCATTCACTCCAGCATAAATGTGGTTTTCCTCCTTTAAACTTCTATGCAATTTAAACATTTTCATCCCACTGCATTAAATTTACCTTTTAGTAACTGCTTAAGAATAATTACACATTGGATTCTTTTGATGGCAGAAGGGGGTCATTTCCTAGGCAACAGATTTTAATGGCAAAAACAAGCACCGTGCAGCCATAGCTCTACTTTTAAGACATATTTCATAATATTTAAAGCATAAATTCCGATGTATAAATCATTCAGGCAAATGGGAAGGATTTCTGGCATGAAACATTTGTAGGCAGTGTTACAAAACAGTTGAAAGTCTTTGGCCTCCCAGCTGTAACGCTGGAAATTAAGAATACTTACCCAAAAGCCCATTAACTTTGGGATTGTCAGGGATTTCCAGTTTTACAAGAGAAGAGCTCTCTGCACTGTTTCTGTCTCAAATATTGACAGAACAATGGATCCCAGTCATGATTTATTGCTCTCTAAAATGTTTAAGCCACACCAAAGTTGTAGTCTAGCCCAGGCTGTTAGCAGCAAGTGCTAAGTTAGGTAGCTTACCAGAAAGCCTTTTTTAAAAAAATTGTTTTTAAAAATATATATATATATCTGTGCAACAAATGTTAGTATGGATAATGTGTCAGCATAAATAAGTTAATGGAAACTGTTTGTCAAAATGAGTCTGCAAAATATGTTTCTGTAATACACTGGAGGTTGTTTTTTCTAGTTAAGCTGTATAATTAATTTCAGATCTTTCAGTTGTCTGGAACATTGCATCTCAAGTGAAAAACTAAATATAAAAATCTTTTAGAATGGAAGGTCCTCAGTTATAAGGTTTTTGCATCTGCTTTACAGGTAAAGTGTGTCATCTCTGACTGAACTGTACCAGCTGAAACAGTGATGTGGGCTAGTGATAATGGGTTTTGCAACACTGATCACTGCTGTTGGCAGTAAAGTTAATGAAAATACCAAAAATATATTTAGGGTTTCAGGGAGGTTAAGTTTCACGATCTTCTGTGTATAATGCAGATACTTTGAAAGAAGCACGAGCTCTGCAGAAATCCATTTTGGAACTGGTATTGGGTACCAGGAATAGCTCCTCTGGTATCAGTGAAGCAGTGCTGAATGTGAAATGGCCCAGACTTACTGTGGAATTTGTGTCTTCAGAGCTGCAGAGCATAAACTAATGGTGCTAATTCACGTTCTGCAGTCAGCCCAGCCCTGTGCTATCAAACATGGAAGGGACCACACCAGTCACTCCTGATCCGCGACCTGTTGGACCCTGTGCTCAAACCCTACAGGCAGCCTTCAGCCCTGTGTCCTAACACTGAAAATGGGTGAAAAACTTGGGGTGACAGGACCACAAAGCAAACACGGTTTTAGAGCCTCATTCCCTCCAGCTGGAGCCTTTGCTCAGAGATAAGAGACTCTTACGTCAATGCTGCGTTTCAGGGGTTATGGAGACATATTTTTCTGCAGTTGTCTGCCTGTATTGTGTTTGACTCGGCCTCAGACTATAAGAGCCCATAAATAGAAAACTTAGTCTAACAGTAAAACTGTTTCTTTTGTGCTTGTTGCTGCCTCTTGCATGGAGCACAGGGAAGTATTCAATTTTAGCAGCAGGATTTATTATTTGAAGATGAATATTAGATAAAGTTTACTTCTGAAAATATAAAGGAGCCGGGACTCAAGTGCTGAAGGAAACAAATGCAGATAAAGTTTGGACAAACATGGCATGGTTTGACTCTTCCTTGTGACTTGTACAAGTGTAGTGCTTCCAGCTGCGAGGGGCCCCTGAGGACACAGGGGGTGAAGGCTGCTGGGATCCACTGGGTGACATCTAGGACTGGTGGCAGAAGAGCCACAGACAGGCTCACTGCCATTGGGCCACGCCCTTTTGTGTATCATTTTTGGGGTTTGCCTCATGCTCTGGTCAGCTCGACTCAACAGACAGTCGGTCTGTGCCTGGAGGAGCCAGCCCTGATCCTTGAGTGTTTTTGGGATGTGTGGTATCTGTCAGAGCAGGGCTCTCAGCAGCGCTGGAGCCTGAGCGCTGCTGGAACGCAGCATCCATATGAGGAAGTTTCCCTTCTAATGTCAGATGTAATCATCTAACAATATCCTTTCGCTGGAATATGCCTATAAATACAGCGGGGTTAAACGCTGGGGAGGCAGAAAGAAGTGGTAAACTAAAGGACAATGTTGGCACAAGAACACAGAGGGATCAAGTAGCCTTGAATAAATTTAGGCTGGAAATTAGGAAAACTTTCCTAACAATATGGTCCTGGCACAGACTACCAGAGGTAGTAAAGAGGGCAAAAAAAGCGATTGTTATTAAGAGAGGGCTCAAGTTGTTTATGAAAGGGATTGTCCACTGCAGTGCCTGCAGCTGCAAAACCAAGTTTAAAGAATAGATAAGGAAGGCCCTTTAAAGGGACTAAAATCCCTTCTTTCCGGTTTATTTGCACTGTCTTTGCAGTGCCACTCCTTTATTCTTTTCCACTTCTCTTTAATATTAATCTTTTTTCGGCTGCAGGAGTTTCTGGAAGTAAAAATGTCACCTGTGATTTTTCTCGTTTCGATTTTTTTCACCACTTACAGCACGCTGACACTCTTCTCTTATCTCTCCCCATTATACAACAGGACAGTCTTTTTGGCAAGTGCATTAATAGCTTATGTAGAGAAGTATCACTTAGCAGAAAAAAATACCTGGTTTTAGATGTCTTTTAGTGCAACTTAGCAATTGGAAGTAAGCCAACGTGTAACATTAGTCCATCCCCCAGGATCACTCTTGAGGCATTCTACAGAGGATTTTTTTGAGAGGTTTGGCAAGACAGTGACATATTCCAGTGGTGTCCCTCTTTCTGTCGGAAATAACTGTAGTATTGCTGGATGAATGGTGTTTTTATCTGTCTGATTGAAATCCTTTCCACTCAGCTGCCTCAGAAATGTGCCGTGTTGCAAAGTGCTCATTCCACTGCTAGCTAGGGACTGGTGTGAAGGTGATTTTGTAGTGGTTTTGTGGATTTCGTGGGATCTAAACTAACTGTCTTCTGATATCCTGTCAGAAACAATTTCTACTACATCTCTGCTCAGAAGTCAAGAGCAGAGAATGGGCTCATGTCTGTAAAGCCCTGCCTCAGTCTTGATTGGTTGCTTGGGGTTTTCCCCACTCCTTAACAATTACTGGCTATTCAACTTTGTATGTATCTGCCTGCTAAAGTTTTAGAAACTGTTCCAAGACTTGTTTTCCTTATCACGAAACCTCTGCTTACCAGAATCTCTGAACTGTGACCATGCATTGTAACAGCAGAAGGTTTTAAAGCTGTTGCAGACATTTAAAAGATCAATATCCATCAAAAGAAATGTGTTTCCAAGGTATAAATTTTAAGGAAGAGAAAATGTTGAGTGTTTAGAATCTTCCCTGCTTCAATGTGTGTTTTGCTGTTTTCTAGCACTACTGGAGAAAAATACATCCTTTTCATAGGCTGGGTTAGAGCCCTGGGTTAGAGCCCTTCCTTCCTGGGAGCTTGAAAAGGGCTGAAAAAGCCTGTGACTTCTAATGAAATAAGTAAATAAATACCATGCTCAGCATTGCCCAGTGGCTTTAAAATCTTGTTACACCCAGATGGTTCATGCCTACAAGCACCAGTGAGATTTGGAAACCTGTTTTTTTCCTCAGGTGACACTCCATCTTCCTTTCCCTTTGGAGATGGCAGTGTCCTTGGAATGCTTCTGAAGTTTTGCTTCTGATTGAAGCAGGAGATTTGCTGTTTGGCATGGCTTGCCTGGAAGCTTGTAGGAAGTATTTCCTCCCTGGAGTGAGCTAAGTGTCTTGGGCTGCAGTGCCTCATCTCTATAGTTCAGAGAAGTGGTTTTCCATCTGCAAACGTCTTCTTGCCCTCCCCAAAAAAGGTAAATAATTGTATCCACTCTTGGTTTTCTCTGTGCACTTGTACAGATGACAAAGTGGATACGATAGCTTCATTAGAATGACAAGCATTCCTGATTTAGACATACTGAACTCTGCTTTACTTGGTTGATGAGCCTTCCTCTGCACAATGCTCTGGATCTCGGTGTCCTTGGGCATGTGATATTTCTGCATGGATTAACGGATACTGAGCAAGCTCTTTCATGTAGGCTACTTAGGCACAACATGGTGGCCTTCCTGTGCTTTCCCTCACTGACTGCTTGTCATTCTGTAAGCATTTATTCTGATCTTGGATCAGAGTTGCTATTCTCTGTTTACATTCAGATTTCCCTGTGTCCTATTATGCTGTACCCATCAAGGCTGGAGCAAGGAATCTTGCTCTGTTCCTTTCTTACTGAGTGAGTTTTCCATTTCTGTTTCAAGAACATGTTACCAAAGACAGCTTGTTTTGGGTTGTGGCCAGGTAGCTGTCTAATTACAGAAGGTATTTGAGCGAGTATAACTGAGGGCAGAATTGGATCTATTATGTTTTCCTCCAGGTTTAGAGAACGGAAATGAGATTTGAACACAACAGGATATTGTCCTGGTTTGATTTTGAAGGATTTAAGCAATGAGACAACCAATAAATCCACTGCAAGACTGTTTCCTAGCACAGTTAGTTGAAGCACCGCCAAGCTTTTTCAGACACTCACCTCAAATTTTCTAATACTTACTCTGGTCTCATTACCTGTTTAATTCCTTTTTCTTCTGCACCTTTTTTGATGCAGTTTCTTACACAGATGGATTGCTGTTCTCTGCATCTCATCTGTTTTTCAGGATGATAGATTTCTAGGCATCTTCTTCCCTATTCACCTCTGTATTTTGGATTTTTCTTTGCTCTACTGATTAGCTACGTAGCTTGAATTATTATTTGTGTGTTATCATTTGATTTGTGTCCCATATAGCTGGTTCATTACAGCTTTACCCTCTTGTTTTGCTAACAGCCTCCAGAGAACTGTCTGTTCTTTAAACCCTGTGTTGTTGATTCTCCTTTTTCACATTATTAAGGACTTTATGAAACCAGACCTACTGCTGATCAGTGTTCAGCCTCTGGACTTTTTGTGCAGTTCAGCTTTCAAATTCAAAGAAACCCTGATCTTTTAAGCTGACCTCAGTTTATTTCTATCTGTGCTTTTTTTGCAGATTAGTTTTTCCAATTAGGAAAAATTTGAGTTTACAACTTCATTAAATACTTAACTAATATCCAGATGTAGTAATTCAGATATATTGCTGTTCCTCTACTTATTAACTTGATAAGGCTGTCTGACTAGTATGAATTTTTGCCCTTACTAATCGCTGAGAGAACTGCTAAAATGGAGGAGCTACTGACAATTTCTGCATGTGGTATGTAAAAGGTGGTTGGTACTTTGATATTTTGATATATTTCCAGATTCTGACCTGAGGCCTGAGAGTCTTTGCCATCCTCAGTGTTTTTTCTAAAACAAAGCAGCACTAAGATTCCTGGGGTAAGGTCTAGTACTCCAATTGTAGAGTTGGGGTCTTTTCAGTCTGGGCTGAGCTTGTACCGTATTCTCTCCTTGGGATGACTTTGCCATTAAGAGGATCTTCTTTGGACAGTGCAGCAGGACAATCCTGTCCTGCCCTGGTTTGCAAAATTGAATACAGACAGAAATCCAGTTATCCCATAGCAGTATAGTAATAGAACATGTGTCTGGAAAGCCAAGCAGGTTTCAGCATCACTTCCGAAATCACTTGGATGCAAACGCTGCAAGTGCCACCAGAGCGGCTCTGGCACATTGTGTCCCACACAGTGGGAATTTTATGTAAATTCATCTTGTGAGCTTCTCTGCTGGCTCACAAAGCCAGAGAGCACAGAGTAGCTAATGTCTGTGTGCCCCGTGTCAAGAGACACACCAGGACTATGTGCATCCTACTCCACACTGTGCATGAAATTTTAATACCTAATGAGCTGTAAATTGCTGTGCTGGTTTGTGAGAGAGAATTCCCAATGGGACACGATTTACAGATCTCTCACTGGATTATCAAGTATCTGCTTTACTTGTTGGATTCTTGTCCTCGAGTTGAGAGGACTGCTCAGTTGTGTGGGATTACAGCAAATGTGATTATTGTTACAGATTGCATTGGAATAGACCTGATTTCACCAGCAGACAAAACACTATTGTAATTCTGTGCTGCTGCCTGGGAGATACAAGGTGCCAATTAATTATCTCGCTTCCTTTTTTGTTTGTTTTCTTTTTTGCTTTAATAACATCTCTTGGCACAATTGTGTTTTCCAGCTACATTATAACTGAGTGGATAACAGCACGGGTGTAAACAAATGGAAAGCACTATGAAGTTTGCAAATATGCAGAAAGAAATGTTTAAGATCCATGTGGCCAAACCTGTTGACTGTGTACAAGCAATGGACATTTTAGCAATCCACAAATTTTAAGGGACTAGTGAAGGCTGTTGTTAAAGTTTCAAGACTGAATTGCAAAGAAAAATGTTAACATAACTTGCCTTTTCCTCTGGCTGCTGTGCCTCTCTTGTTTTCTGTCCCAAGACTTTTCCCAGAGGCTCCTGGGAGCAGGCTGGGCAGACCCCAGGGAAAATTAAGTAGCTGCACATCCAACATACCTGCCAAAATAAGGGGATGAAATTTAGATCGAGCAGCTGTTTGAGAAGTTCTCAGGGTTAGCTGCACTTTTATATTTCCCCCAGGCTACTGCACTGCTGGTGTTTTGGTCTTGATCCTGAACCTCCACAGAGGGCACTGAACTGTGGGAGAAGCTTCTTTTGGAAGCTCGACCCTACTTTGAACCGTGATGTCTTTTAGCAGGTGTTGAGTGAGCAGGGGTTTGTTTACATCCTCATGTTGAGGAGCTGGCAAGCTCCCAGGACCACAGGAGCATTTCCACATCCAGAGCAGCATGCTGGTCGTGCTGGCTGCTAAAGGCGTTGGGAAAGCAGGGCCTTGTAGAGTTACCAGTGTCTCATTAGGCAACGGGAGAAGGATTTCTGTGTCATAAGCAGCCTGTGCTTTTCCCAGCCCTGGAAACTGCATGGGAACAGTTTTCCATGAGGCTGTCGCTTGTGTCTGCCCTGGCACTGTCACAGGCCCCATGCGAGAAATGTGCTGGGTTCTCTGGATCTGGTCAGACAGGACTGAGAACAGCCTTTGATAACACAGGAAGTCTTCAAACAGAGGAGCCTCTGAGAAGTGTGTTCACAAAGTACAGTCTATCCTATCAACCATTTCAGCTGGCTGGAATTCCTGCTTCATGGTAAATCTGTGGACACCATCTCCCAGGAATGGGGATATTCCAGATTGCATAAACTGCAGAAGAAAACATTTTGATTGATGAATGTTGACTAGATCTAAGAACCATAGAAAAGAGGATTCACTTTATTACCCCTGTGAATTCTGTGAATTTTCAATAGATCCTTTGCCAGAAGTATGTCACTTGCCTGAAGATTGCTTCCAGGAAAGAGGATCTGGAATAACAGAAGTGACTTCTGTTTTATTTAGAGCTGACAAAATGTTGACTAGAAAAGAAGAGCCTTGATACTTGTGGACAAAGCAACAGTTATATTTTTATGTGGTTTTCTCTGAACCAGGAACATTCATGTGTTTGGTCCATTGTAATAGATCTTGAAAGGTATGGGATGATGTAGCTGGAGTTAATAAGGAATTATTGTGAAATGCATAGAAATTGCCTCTTCATTCGTGCCCTTTTTTTTTTTTTTTCCCTCCCTTGTAACTATTTTGGAACAATCAGGTGGAGCCAGGGATGCAGAAAAAGGTCAACCTGCACAAACACTTCCTACATTTCATATAATGAAGCTGATCACAGTCAGGAAATTTAATAGAATCTCTCAATATATTCCTCTTCTAGTAGGAAATTACTTTTCCTTCCTACCAAATTTTAATGAAAAAATGCCAAATGTGGTTGACTTCACATGGTTGCCAATGTGGTGGCTCTTTTTTTGATCTCTGTGTGAATTCCACCACCCTGATGGTTTGAGGTGTTCTGTGGAACCGTTTGCTAAGGAACTGCTTCACACTTTCCTGCACGTGTGTACAAATAGAGAGAGAGGCATAAAGAGACATTTCCAGACTTTCCAGTGCCTTTCCAAACTCTTGAAAGTTTTTAATTCAGGTACATTTCTAGAATTAGATCAAAGTCTATATAATCTTTACCCAAGTGTGCAGCTACACATTTCTAATTTTGAGGTATTGGGAAAGCCTGTGACTAAGAATACATTAGACACTTTTGTATTTCTCCTCCATGCTTGTTCTTTTATTTTTCAGGCCTGTTCCAATGCACAATAAAAACATTACAATTGATCTGTTACTTACTTGGCTGGCACCAAACTTTAGCTGGTCACTTATGCGTGCTTTGGGAATCAAGTCAAAAAAAGTGCAAAGTGTGAGGGGAAAAAAGTGCAGAGTGTGAGGGGAAAAAGTGCAGAGTGATGGGAAGAGTGTGAAGTGTGAGGAAAGAAGGGCAAAGTGAGGCAGGAAAAGCGCAGAGTGTGAGGGGAGAAGTGCAAAGTGTGAGGGGAAATAGGGCACAGTGTAAGGGGAAGAATGCAAATGGGAAAATGCAAATTATGAAGAGGAAGATTGGAAAGTGTGAAGGAAAAAGAGCAAGGTGAGAGGGGAAAAAGTGCAGAGTGTAAGAGAAAAAGGGCAAAAGTGCAGAGAAAAGTACAAAGTGAGGGGAAAAGTGTGAAGTGTGAGGAAAGAAGGGCAAAGTGAGGCAGGAGAAGTGCAGAGGGTGAGGGGAGAAGTGCAAAGGGTGAGGGGGAAGTGCAAACTATGAATAGGAAAAGTGGAAAGTGTGAGGGAAAAAGAGCAAAGTGAGAGGGGAAAGTGTGAGAGAAAAAGGGCAAAAGTGCAGAGAAAAGTACAAAGTGAGGGGAAAAGCGCACAGTGTGAGGGGAAGAAGTGCAGAGTGATGGGAAAAGTGTGAAGTGTGAGGGGAAAATGTGCAAAGTGTGAGGGGAAAAGTGCAGAGTGTAAGGAGAAAAGGGCAAAGTGAGGCAGGAAAAGTGCAGTGTGAGGGGAAAAGTGCAAAATGTAAGGGAAAAATAGAAAGTGTAAGGGGAGATAGGGCAAAGTGTGAAGGGAAAAATGCAAACAGGGAAAAGTGCAAAGTGAGAGGGGAAAAGTGCAAAATATGAGGAGGAAAAGTGGAAAGTGTGAGGGGAAAAAGTGCAAAGTGTGGGGGTAAGAAGCACAAAGTGTGAAGGGAAAAAGGTTCTGAAAGTGAGGGGGAAAGTGCAATGAGGGAAAATGTGCCACGTGTGAGGGGAAAATGTGAAAAGTGGGAGAGGAAAATGTGCAGAGTATGAGGGAAGGTGGACAAAGTGAGAGGGGAAAGGGGAGAGGCCTGAGGGAGAGAGGAGGATGAGGAGCTCTTACCTTCTTCAGCGGGAGGTGTGTCAGTGACACTGAGTGAGTTGTGCTGAACATTTAAATTGACCAGATACCTCAGGGAAAAGGAGGCATTTTTATGTTTGTTCTGGTTTTAAGTGTTTTAATACAACACTACGGAGTGACCCCATAGGGAGGGAAATTGTAATTAATCAGATAAACTAGGAAAGAGATGTTTGAAGGGGGAAAAAAATAAATTTCTTGTGCTGGCGAATTCCAAACCCTGCAGAGAGAGGGGTTTCACTGCGGGCTGTAGCTGCTGACACGGCTTCTGCTGTGGTTACACAGATGTGAGTTCATCCCAAGAAGAGACATCAGATCAAATTTAACATGGCAGCGGTGAGTGAAAAAGACAGGCCAATTAACTCTACAACTTAAAAGTATATAAAGCACACTAGATATTTATGAAAGTTTCATCAAAATTTTAGAGTTGAGGTAATTTTAATAAAAAAGCCAAAAAGAGGAAAGGAAAAAATGTGAATCTGTCATGTCTCTGTATCTTTGCATTATGTGTCTCTTGTCTCTCTAACTTTTTATACCTAAACACGTAATTAAACCTGTCTGTTATATATCTGAAGATAAAAAGTGACAACTGTAATGGAAACAACTGATCACATATTATGTTTTTCTTGCCAGTGTCTGTGTAAATGTGTAATATGTTGAAGGAAACAGAGAACAAATCTTACCACTTAATTGAGGCTATTTTGTTTTGGATGACTGTCCACCAAGGATCATCCTCTCTGCAGTTGGCCTCTGAATATCATTGATGTTGATCACAAACAATCTACTCTTTAATATCCAGGACACAAACCCCTTTGACATCTGCCATCTCCGTTCCGCAGGCAAACTCTCACTGGTGCAATATTGGCTGTAATTGAACTTGCAAATTGCTTCACTTTCTGAAATGCTGACTGTTTAATAGTGATAGGGGAAACAGCATTCTAGAGCTGTGAGCTCAGACAAGTGTGGGACTCAGAAGTTAATTATACGTGTGAATAATGCTCGCTGTGATTTATGTTAATACCAGCGGCAATGCACAAGGGGACCATTTCCATGTGAAAAACAAGGCCCCTGGTTGTCAGGTACACTCTGAGGATTGAACACAGAGGTCACTGAGAACCTTGAAAACTACACCTGCATGAACCAAGCTATCTGTATAACAAAATGCAGGTAGCAGCTATCCCATTCGGATCTTAACTGTTTTTTCCTCTGTTATTTTACTCGGTATGGATACACATCACACTCTCTGCCTAATCCCAGTAAACTTGGTGCAGAGTGTTCCCTTAGGTGGTTTTTAGGTGAAGCTACCTCCATGATAGCACCTGGTACTGTTGGCATTCTCTGGTAGATTCATGCAGTAGGAAGGTTGTTCCTAAACCTTTAGTTTCATGAAAAACCTCAGTGGTGGGGTTTTTTACCTGATTTTCACCTACTTATATTTTTTCTTGTGGAAAGAAAAGTACATGGGCCTCTATCTCTGGATCATGAATTACCCCATAACAAAGCAGCTATGGAGCCTGACAAGACTGCATTCATATTACAGCCTTAAAATAGTGGATGGACTTGATGTTTTTCTTTCCAACCATCTTACAATTGTTGTCATATGAATGAATGGTAATTGCATTGCTCTGTATTGTCACTGCATTTCTTGTCATATGAATAAGTTTGTTTAGTGCTACCAGTCTTGGGTTGTTATGAAAATTAGGATCTGCACTTAAGACTGTTATATCTTTTCCTCTCTGAGCAAGAGCCAAATCAGGTCCAAGCACAGATTTTAAGCAAATGTTTTACCTACAATGTTTGCATCATGTGGTTACAAGCTTTAAAAAAAAAAAAAAAAAGGCAGGGTTGTCTGCTACTTTTTAACATGCTAGAAAAATATGTGTAAGTTTTTATGTTTTAGTATAAAAAGGGATTGATCCTGGAAGGAGAGAGTAGCAGAGTCAGGAGTAGAACTGAAATCTTCAATTTTTCAGTGCTATCAACAGGCGAATAAAATTTTGCTTTAACAGACTGTGCAGAATATTTTGGGTTGGGCACAAGAGGCAAGAAATTCTCATTGTTAGGAGTCACCAAACATGGAGTTCAGAGATACAGAAGATCTGTTTTACTGTAGGCAGGAGCTGAATTAACTAAAGATACGTGGTCGAGTAAATCAACAGATGAAATCTAGACAAAATAGCGCAAAATACCAGGCAAAGAAAAATGTCTCAAATTTGTTCAGTTAAGCAATCATCTTCAATTATAGACTACTGGATTTCTTTTTAGTCTGAGTGTACAAACTGACTCCCAAAGTTAACTTTCTGCAGAAGGCTTGACAGCAGAAGTCCTCCTGATATAATAAGAACAGCTCCCCTGAGATCAATGGGGATATTGAAGCTGAGGATAGGACTCAGCTTTCTAATTTGACAGCAGCATATGAAATGATCATTTATGCTGGCACTCCAGTGAGGTATGAATTAGAGGACAAATATAAAAATTGCAAAGCAAAGCTTGTTCCCACTTAAAGGTAGTTCATACACACACTGAACCAAACTCAAAAGAGGTCAGTTACCTGTGTCTGTGGCTCTCTGCAGGCTTCTTGGTTTCCTCTGAAAGCGTGCTTTCTTTTGTCCCCAAAAGGTCCCTTTCCTTGGCTTAGATTTATTTTCCCTTTTCTTACAGCCTTCTGTAACTCTGATTCCCCCATGCCCTTGATTTTCTGTAGATGCTGATTATGAAGTGATTTATCTTTGTTACAGCTAAAGGGATGTGTGTTACCTGCAACTTGTATGGCTGAAAATGAGGTAGCAGTAACAAAAGAATATTTGGATAACTAGGTGAAGGCCAGGCTGATGGTTATATGGTCTTTCACGCGTGCCTTTGTGTAAGAGTATATTGAATTTATCTGCATGTCACAAAATCTGTAGTTGAAATTAATTGGTGCTTTCCCTGGGTGTGTGCTTCTCTCAGGACAGATATCCGTGGATGGATTTATGCGGTATCTGAGTGGAGAAGAGAACGGCGTTGTTCCACCTGAGAAACTGGATTTAAATGAAGATATGTCTCAACCACTGTCACACTATTTCATCAACTCCTCACACAACACCTACCTCACAGGTACAGCAGTGTTGGAGAGACCTAATTTCTTATCTTACCGAAATTCTGAGCATAGTTTCAGTGGTAACATAAAATACACTAAAAACATCAGCATTAAACAGATGATGGAGTTTAGTCTTCAGGGAAGCAAGGGTGGCACTTGATTTTTGTTGTAGCTGCAACACAACTGCATCAAAGATACTTTTACTAACAGGTGAGCAGCAGTTGAGTTATTCAGATAAGGTCTGCTCAGAAACCCAGTGAAGTCCCTGGAAAGTTTCCCTCAAATTAGATAGAATTCCAGATTAAGGTCCATCTTCGGGGAGGAGAATGAACATTGTACTTTTTATTACAACAAAGCCAGACAAGTGCGCAAGGCAGAATATGGGAAACATCTCTGTAGCTCATAAATTTGCCCCTAAACATTAAATCTGGCAGTTTGTTGTGCTCCATGAAATTTGCTTAGATTCAGAGATTAGGGAGGTTCCAGCATGGCACATAACTTTCTGACAGCCCATAAATGCAAGGAGTGGAAATCTGTTTCCTGACAATATCGAACATCTGAACTGAAATTTTTAGGCGCTGTCATGTTTTTAAAAACTCTGAGCACCCAGAAGCTCCTGTTAATTAGAGTTACAGTCTGAACTGTATTGACTTCACAGCAAAGTCAACGATGCTTTAAGACTCAGAAAAAAGTTAAGGCAGTTTAGGAATTCAACTTTCGGCATCCGTTTTCTAGTCCAAGGTTCTGTTAACTTGTGAGAAAATAATTGTAAATTTACTATTTTAGTTTGGTTTACATAGGAACAAATGTTTTGGGCAAGCAGATGTGCACAGGGGATTCTCTCCTGTTTGATGTTTGCTTTGTCTTGTCATGTTTGCTAATGACTTAGCATTATGTTAAATTTAAAAAAATGATGCTGCACTGAGTGCTAAAAATGTGGCTTATGCGTAACGTAGGCTCTTTAATGCTATTAACAGACTGGCCTTAACTGACCAACTCCTTCAGAATGCCAGCATGCCAAAATGTAAACAACCACAGGCAGTGGTGATGCCCAGTTTAAACAGACCTCATGGGAGTTATTTTCATCTGCTTTATGTTTGTTACAGCTCTTTCTCCAGCACCTTCGCGTGCTTTCGTGGAGTGAATGAACTGTCATTGTTTCCATTAGACACCATTTTTCACGGGTTTATATCTCGGCTGTAAAATGTGTTTTGTGCTAGAACTTGTCACATAAGTATTTGTTTTGACAGCTATTTTCTTCCTCTGAATTAAAAGAAACGAAAATCAGTGTGGCCGCTTTTAAGTTATGATTCCAATATGCAGAAATTTATGCTCTTTGGTGGAGCGAAGACATGGCCAAAGCACAAGCAATTTTTAACTATGATGTTTTGCAGACCTCTTACCTCCAATATGGACTTTGTTCTGTCACTGAGGATTAGTTGGGGCTTAAGCCAAATGCTGCAGCTTTGTACAGATATTCTGGAAGAAAACAGTAGAGCTGTAGTACGAAAGTGAGGAGCACAGGCTCACGGGAGATTTAAAGACGATGCAATTTAAAGTCCATCTGAAGAGATAAAAGACTGCTCTCCCCTCTACCAGCAGGAATTTATAGCCAGTTCCATACTGCAGATTTTTATCAGGGCTGGTCAGGACAGAGATGTGTTCCAAAGGTCTGGAGGCACAGAAGCCAAAACCCAAAGAATGAGGGATGGGAATTCATGATTAGTCCAACGTATTCTAACTTTTTTATCTGCACTACGAGTGACCTCACATGTTTAATTATTTACCTTGACACTTGCTAAATTTGCATTGACTTGTATGTGAAAGTCTGCAAATCATCTCAGATTGCATCTACAGGTTTCTTTGCCTGCATTTCCAAGTAACTTCAGAGGCTTTTTTTGGAAACATGATCTTCAGTCTTAATTTGACAAAATATTCCTATCTTAGTAAACTGGGGGGAGTAAATCAGGGTAAACTCAGAAAAGAAGTTTGAAACTCTTTCAAATTCCTTTTGGGAGTGCATGTTTTCACATTTACAGGCACTAACCACAAGCCCTTCCCTTTTAGTGGGTTTATTATGTTCAGTAAATGTGTGGCAGCTGGCCGACAATGGGATTAATGATTTGATTTTTATCTGCGCATTACAAAAACTGACAGCCTTGGATTTTGCTCTGAGCCTAGATCAGCTACAGCAATCTCATTCCCATTTGCTTTCTTCCAACAAGGAAGCAAAATTAATAAAATTAATTGTGGCGGGCTATTCCTTTTCCCCAGAAGAGTTTGAAGGATCTGCTCAAGTGCTCAGGGCTTTGGAAGGGAAGCTTTGGAAGCACCTTTGCCCTGATTGAGACCATGAAATAGCAACTAGTCATGTAATAATTACCAGGACAATAAGAAAACCATTCAGTCTGGCAATACTTTATGATTACTGTGCTTAATGCCCTACCAATTATCTCTCCCTTTGTTAGTTTTTTTAACCCAGAAAAAGCATGCACAAAGAAAAAACATTATAACATAAAAAGAATCATGTGCACACTCCCAATTTATTTTTAATTATGCTGATCATTTTCCTAGCCTTTAGTAGAAACCCTTGGCAGTACATCAAGTACTGATTATTTATTTAGAAGTGTTACTGCTTTCTTTTTCTTAGAGAAATCTAATTTTTTAGGACAAAGGTAAAAATCCATGAAGAAAGAAGTGATTTATAGAGAACCTGGGCTAACTTAAAGAAATGTCATCTTTTAGAAACTTTTTTTGCTGTCTCATCTTTTTTTCTCACTGGTATCGTATTTATTTCTTTATTCCTTTGAACCCTTAAAGTGCAACCCTGTTGTGGTGTCTCACCTCAGGTTTCTGCTGTGGTCACAGTGGAGGGTGACTTTGCAACATTTCTTTCAGCAGCACCCAAAAGTCAGAGATACATGATGACATATCACACTCAGCCTTGCACGTTTTGATGGCCAGGCAACTTGCTGTTGTAAAGGCAAAATATGAAAATCACACCTCTTTAGCACGTGTTTTGGCTAAAAGGAACAATAATATCAGCAGTAGGTTGCTGAGATATCAGCTGAGCACATGTAGGACTATCCTGTTCACCCTCAGCATGTGCTTCCCTGCTTACAATCTGGTATTGTAGAATACAATAATTCTAGAAAAATGTCTCCTGAGGGGCAGTTCTCTGTTGCTGCCTCTGACCTCTCATCTACCATCCTCCAGCTTTTCTGGTCTCGGTGATTCCTCAGTCCTCACTGTTGCTGCTTATTATCTGCATTCAGCACCTCCTTGAAACCTTCTTCACCTTCAAAGCTCTTCAAAGAAGAGCTTCCAAGCTGACAGCAGAATATGGAAGGGATGGAAAGTTGGGTGACACCTTCCTGCTGCTGGCCACACATCCCGCTGTGGTCCTGTGTAAAGTGTTAAAAACAACAGGCAAGGCTGAGAGCCTTGTTCTGACTGCCACACGAGCAGGAGCAGAGTATGACACAGTGTGGGGTCTGATCTGCTTGTCCTGTGCATGGTGAAATAGCTCAGGAGGAAAATAAATTCAGATAAATGTGCTGTGTCTCAAAAATCCTCAGCAGTCAGCACCTCGTGTGGCTGCTGGAGTGAGGAGCCAGGCTCTCAGCAGTGTGGGGCTCTCAGTTTGCACACTGCAAGCCCCAGTGTGTGATCCAGGGCACTGATTGCTTCTCCAGGACTTTCCTGGAGGGTGGAGATTCAGCAGCTCATGTTTGTGCACAGCAGAGGGAGGATACAGGCACCTCATGCTGGGACAAAACGTTGGGAGAGAGGAAAGAAGCAGCCTGTGGTTCTAGAATAGTGAAGAGTCAGGTGATTCCAAATACCTGGATCCAAAAATCCCCCAGTTTGGAGGGAAAAGATACCTTAAATAGACAGCAACCACGTTTTAAGTCCATGTATTTCAAATAACTCACTTGGAAAAACAGCCGTGGATGAACCCAACAAGGATGCACTTCCTGAGAAACGAGCAGCTTAAAGCTATAGAAGTGTGGAGCTGCTCTGTGTGGGGCAACATGGCTCACATCCTCAGCTTAGCTCCATCAGCACGGGCTCATTCTGCATTGTATCCTGTCAGGTATCATTTGGCCAATTATATTTTTCAGAAAAGTGATTTTTTCACAAAATCCGTTTCTCCTTAGCCCATATAGAGTGATGGGACCATAGATATATGGTATTACTGTAGACACTGCTTGTCTTGTAGAAGGGAATACATGCTGCTTTCAGTTTCCAGTATTAAAAAATTGATTTGCACTCAGGCTATTAAAAATATACTGCGAGTGTTCCCTTTAGTGTCTGTGTTATCACAGTTTGGAATGCAAAAAGGGTATTTTAAAATAAATGCAAATAGAGACTCACACAATGGAAACTTCTAAATAATATATGCAAAAAAACATTTGAGGAAACATTCCTCATATTCTGTATTTCAGAAAAACAAGCTGTTGGGACTATTAAAACATGTGCTAGCATTTTACACTCTGCCTGGGAGTCTTTCTGAAGATTGTATGGTTTGGAGCTTGAATATCCTCTTATCCTTTGCAGGAATCCTTCCAAAACGTCTGAGCCTTATTAATAAGGTAGTGTGGGAAGTGTCGTGTGGCAAGTGATGCATGTCATCATTTACTTAAGCACTTTTGAAGGTGAAGGATCCTGCAGCCCAGAACACTTAGCAATGATAACCACCAGGAGACTCTCAGGAAATAGAGTTGGTTAATCATAGAATAGTTTGTTAATCCAAACTCAAAGGGCTCTGAGGGGAAAGAAAGACAACATTAGAACAGTTTTCTAAGTGAAAGTGGTTTTTTAGGCAGTAGAGTTCAATGGATCCTTATGAGAGCCAAGATTTCATAGGCAGGTGCTTAGGGATGAGTACATGGAAATGTGGGTTGTTATTCCCTGATCCATGCTTATGCTTGTTTGCATCCTGCACAGAAAAAGAGCCACTACTTAACCCAGACATTGGAATTGCACCAAAAAGGCTTTTGTGTGAGGAAAGAAAATCTTCCATAATCAAAGGTGAAACAGGAAAAAGCTAAATTCCAAAAAAAAAAAAAGAAAGAGACACGTTGTCACTTTGCTGACTCCATTTGGATTTTCAGAGCTTTCCAGCACTGGCCAATTTCTTCTGTTATTAACAGATATTTCCCATTGGTTCCAGCAGGAAGTGAAAGTTCTTATGGATTTCAACAGCAGCGATGCTAATACCTTGTGGAGTATTTATGATTGCTCCAGCTCATGTATCAGACAGAAACTGTAAACAGGGATTTTCAAATAAGAAGGGGTTCTGCTACAGTTTTTAGTACGAGGTAAAAACAGAGCAAAGGCAGACAATGCTGTTTTGTGAAGCAAATCCCAAAATGTGTATTTCCCAGCATAAAACCTAAACACAGATTCTCAGAGACAATAAAATGAGGATTAATCTGCATTATATTATATGCCAGTCTAGATGAAGTATTTATATGTCCCCAGTTAGCAAAGAATCTTCACTGTAAATAAACTCACTGCCTCCTTAAAAAGAAAATTAATTTCCTTCAAGAAATCCAGGAAGATATTCTCAGGAAGTCTGCTAGAAAGCAGGAAACTGCATCCATTTTCTTCACATCTAAAAGAAGCACAAAGTCACTCTTCCAATTCTGTTACCTCTCTGCTGCAAGAAATTTGTGTCTGAATGACTGGAATCAAACCTGTTGGAGCAGATGAAGACAACCTGGTTGGATATTTTTCCCTGAATCCAGTTGGACTTCTTTGTTGGCTTGGGTTGGGAATTTTTTTTGTGTTTCTTTTTTAATACTTCCCAAGTTTGGAAAAAATGAGTTTTACTTCTTAATTTTTAGATTTATGTTATCTCATTATTGGAAAAGGACAGTTTAATTGAATTTCTCCCTACATAATAGAGTATCACATCAGGAAATTTAACTGACCAACTCATTGCAGTGGTTAGCATATTAAATATTGATTTGAGACCTAATGATGGTGCCATTAGTGACTGCAGGGGGTTTGTTTCATCTTGGACTAAACTGCATTGCATGTTGTGAGAAAATGTGGTCTTGGTCTCCTGAGTCGCCTCTGAATTTCACACTGCTTGTCAAGGGATAACAAAATCTCCTAGAACGAAGCTTTTTTGTTCTTATTTTATTTCCTGTATTTAATGCTGCCCATCAGAAGTTTTTGAGCTGGCTTCAGCTGGGTTATTTCTCTGTTTGACTGAGAGCAGGATCCCAACCATGACATTGACTGTGCCAAAGTAACGTCCGTTGCTTTCTTACGCTTTTCGTATTCCTTGGAGTGTTATTCCTGCCAGCCGAGGGAAAAGCTGCTGTTAACTCTAATTACTGTTAGCTCAGTTATATCTATTCCTGAGGCCCAAAATGACTTCCCTTTGTTGTGTTGTGTTGTGTCCCAGCTGGACAGCTGGCTGGCAACTCCTCGGTGGAGATGTACCGGCAGGTGCTCCTGTCGGGCTGCCGCTGCGTGGAGCTGGACTGCTGGAAGGGACGCACAGCGGAGGAGGAGCCGGTCATCACACATGGATTCACCATGACAACTGAGATATCCTTCAAGGTACAGCTCTGCAGCACGCTGGTGTGGCTGCTTTGGCTGGGGAAGGGTCTCTTTGTGCAAAACGATCACAGATGCGTCACTGTCAAGGTGGGAGGGGCGGAAATGTGGGGGCAAAAAGGTGCTGTAAGAGGAAGTTACAGAACAGCTGCGGAGTCGTTGGAAGAGAAGAGTTGCAGCATTTGGATCTTGCATGGGGAGAGGTTCCTGGTGGTCATGGCAGTGTGAGGAAAAGGGATTATGTGGTGTGATAGCAGTGCCATCTGGGGACTGGGCTCTGTGCCCGGATCCATGCTCCTGTGCACGTCCCTGCAGCAAATCTCAGGAAGAGAACCAGGCAAGGCCACCACAGCTGGTTCTGCACGGAGACAAATGGGGGTGTGAAGGCATTGTTGGGTTACAGCTCCATAGGACAGAGCTGGAGGCCAAAGGATTTGGACAGCAGTAACCAACACATCAGTTCACTCCTTCTCTCTTCTCTGCCTGGTCACTGGGAGTGGGAGGCAAAAGTGCTGAACTGAGGCAGGAAATAGCAGCAACAATTTGCAAGCCTTTAAATTCCTGTGAGCAGAGAATATGGTGCCCATGGCCAGATGTACAGGCTCCATTCACAGGACCCAGACACTTGGCATTATATTTTTTAAAAATTAATAAGTGTGTGTGCAATGTTATCCTTATCCCTGATACTTGGGATCGGATTCAAAGCACTGGAGAGTGAAAAAGAAAAGTTAGTATCTTTGGAGATTGTGAGGGGCTATTTGTGCCATTCAAACCCTAAACATGTCATCTTTATTATTGAATTTCATCTTCCATTTCCTTTTCTACAGTATAAGGTAGAGACCTTACCCTTAGCAATAACCTTAAATTGTTATCTTCTTGTTATTCTTAAAGATGTTTTTGATCTGAGGTGTTAAAGGAGCACGATGGAGGTGTTTTCCTGTAGTATTAGGATTGGTAGTCAGCATAGCTTATAATGATACATCAGGAAATCATTTCTGAAGTGTGAAGAAATAATTCTTCATCTGAGGCACTAACTCACCATGGAAATACGTTTCTAGACTTAGCTGTGTGCAGGAATATGTGGGAAAACGTTCATTACTGACTGGTTATGTTGCGGGGATTACGTGCGGCTTCTGTGCCAGCTACAGCTTTGAGACAGTTCTCCCATACTTGAAACGTGTTGTTGGGTGGGTTTTTTTGCCTTCTAGTGCTTTTCTTCAGGGAAAAAAGCAAACAGTTCTGCCACAGACAGAACACCAAATTTCACTTGTACTAGAACACTCCTTTTTTTTCCTGTTTGCTTTCTCTAATTCTCCCCTGATTGAGTTAATCACAGAAACACGTAAAACAACCTTCTTGCACGTTTGTTATTAACTTTCTAGTTATGTTTATGTGAAGCCAATTATGTTTATAGGCGTGGGGTTTGATTGCTGGAAGTCCTTTAATTAAGGAAGATGGCTCTCGACTGCTTTGGTCATGAGCAGGAATTTAAAACAAAGTTAATCTGATTTTTAAAAGGATCATTAGCAGGAACGAGGATTATCCCTGGATATTTAGATGTTCAACCCTTGGCACCGTGCTGGCAGGAGAGATATTGGAAAGTATTTTAAACCTACTCAGGAGTATTTCATCGGTCATTTCAGGGCAGGCATTTTTTAATCCGCACAGAAAAATGTGAAAAACATCTCGAGTGCCGATTTCTTTTCAACACTCAAAGTGTGCTGCTTGGCTGGGGAGGAGCAAAATGGCAGTGAAATAATGTGTCAGGAGTGCGAGAATCAATTCATGTCTCGAATGCTGAATCATTTATCGGCTCACACTTCTGCCGTGACCACGGCACAAGGATTCTGCTCAGTCTGCCGCCTTTCACAGCCTCAGACAGACTTCCTGAAGTGCAGAGGCAGCAGCACTGTGCACTCCCCATCCTTCTGTTCCTGGGGTTTTTGGTTCCTTATTTTTCCCCTTGCTTCATGACTCAGAAATCCGTAAGGTTTTTCTCAGGTGTGGGGGGGATCCTACAGGGAATAGCCTGTATGTCCCACCATAACCAGGAATCTCTGTGTGTGTAACCATATTTACACCTCAGAGACTGCTGCAGGTGAGTCACTCTGCAGTTCCATTCAAAGTATGGAACCTGCCAGCTTGTTTCTCTCTGGCCACAGAGCATTTGCCTTCACTGAACCGGTGTCTGAGCTTTACATCCTCAGATCTCATCAGTGCAATCCTAATTCTACTCTTCCAGGTTATTTTCCCCACTCATGCAGGATTCCATCCCCTTTTGCAGTTGGGAAGGCAGCTGAAATTAAACGTGGCAGAAGAATGTACCAGAGGCTCAGCTTTTGTTTCAGGAAGTGGATTTCTTACTGATACACTTCTTAGTCAAGCCTCTGAAAGTACAGAAAATGAACAAGAGGAATCCCCAGAGAAAGCTTGTTTAAAATAAATACAACTTTTAGGTTTTAGTCATCCTTATGATTTGGCATGGCAGAGACTTACGGGTTCTTAGAAACTCTAGAGTTTGCCAGCAACACATATGAAAAGTCTTCAGTGTTTTATATGTTCTTTTGGAAGAGAGATTTGTTCCAAGAGGGAAACATTTCATAATTTGTAACAATGAGTGCATTTATTGTGCACCCCACTAAAATCATCGTTATCAAATGACTTTTCTACTTGATTTAGGGTTTCCATTTTCCATAGAGCTGAAAGGAAACTTTATGGAAATTTCCTTTTCTGAGTTCTCTGATAATTACCACAGAACCAACTGTTTTAATTGGGTAAAGATTTCTTTTTTCCTTTCTTTTGCCTTAGAGGGATTTCTGTCATCAAACAAAACAAGAGGGAACTAAAACGTGAGTCAGAGTAACTAAGGTTTTTATGGATATGTGCTTGTGCTGCTGATGTTTAGAAGATCTGCCTTTGTCAGAGCATGTTTATTATTGCACATGAAAGCCATAGCTGCAGGCATGGAACAATTGCACACAAAAACCAAGCTTTACATTTAAGCTATTGGTTTTGGCAGACATAGGTCATTTCTTGAGAAATGTGGTGCTTGAGACTGATCAGACGTTTTTGGAGATTTGATTATAGTTCAGGTTGAAAAATTTGGTTGTGGCAAGAGCACATCCAGAGCTTTCTGGGATGTTTAGGAAGGAAGGTCTGATCTCTGGGAATGATTTCAGAGCTGGTTGGGTCTCTTCTGTCTTCAAAGACTAAAACTCTGCTTCTTTAAAGAGGTAGATTTGTAACTGTGTTTATTTTGATTCTTTAGGAAGTAATAGAAGCTATTGCTGAATGTGCATTTAAGACATCGCCCTTTCCAATCCTCCTTTCCTTTGAAAATCATGTGGATTCGTAAGTAATTACCACATTTTCTTGTCTGATATTTCATTTTTGATAAGGTCCAGGCGTGGAATTGTGTGTGCACTTGTGACAGAAACAACAGCTCTTATCCAAAAATGGACTTGTATCAGCCTAAGTAAATGAGGTGATCAGAATTAATTGGGCTGTTCTTAAAAACCTTCCTGAATCAGAACTGATGCCTGAGGTGACCACCTAAAAATAGAGACTGGACAGGAGTAAGGGAATAAAGGTGGGTATTTATTTGAAGGGCCTTCAAAGATACATCCTGGAGAGTCCAGAGGCTACTGCCAGAATGGTCCCCAAGATGGACAATCAGTCAAGATGGACAGTCGGTCACAAGTTCTTCACACGTCTGTAAGTTTGGTCCATTTGCATATCAGGGTTAATGCTCCAAGTAAAGCTTCAGTTAATGATGTAATTTCCCCTCAGCTTGCCCCCCTTCTCAAGATGCTGGGTTACACATTTTGGGCCTGGGCCGGGCTGGGTGTCCTTGGAGAGCAGCCTGGAGAGGCTTTGTTCTGTCTGTCTCAGCATGAGAGAGCAGCAGCTCCCAGGCTGCAGGACACTGCAGAGTTACACACTGGGAATACAGAATTGGAAACATACAAAAGTTAAAACCTAAGGCATCAGAACCTTTTGTATGAGAGAGGGGGTTTGATTGAGAGAGGTATTCTGTTAACTTTTCAGTCTCAGTGTGTCCTGCTGGAATGTAGCAATACTCCAGAGAAAACGAGGCAGTATTTCACCTGCCTGTGTCCCTATTCTGTGCTATAAACATACTCAGACATTGGTCTGTGCCTCACGTTAGAAGCAGAGGCCAGAACCACGGACTTCTAGCATTGCAAAATAGGTGGTGTGGATGGCCAGGAACTGCTCATTTCTGCCAAAAAAATAACAGTTTGCCTAAGTTTATTTCATTTTCTCTTTTTTTAGTTACAAGAAAAGGACAATTTTTCTGCGTAAGAAAAGAAAAAATAAATGAGAACACTTCTAGCTTTGTCCCAGTGATCTATTTTATTATTATAGTTCTGATATTTTTCTTGCCATTAACTTTGGTTTTGAATGCAGAGCCCACATGGTTCAACGTGGGGTGATATTGACACATAACACGTGCCTTAACTTGAATTGCCTTTTCCCCTTTTGTGTTTTTTGCTGTTAAAACATTTCCAACGCTTCTGGGAGCAGTTTGGACTTAGAAACTCATTTTTGTTTTGTTTTGGTTTTTTTTCAGTGTAAAATAAAAATATTCTTGGGGGCAGCTATGAATGTTTTAATACAAATCAGAAAATATGTTGGCACTTTTGTTTCTGAAAGAGGAAAAGGGTGAGGGCTAACTGCTTTTCCATTGTTTTAGGAAGCACATTCTCGTCATAAGGGAAGGAACTGGTAGAAGAAGCTGTGTAAGAATGTTTTTAAAGAACAGATGTGACAATACTGATCAAATTTATGTAGGTAGAAAAATATAAAATCTGAGCCCTGAGCTCCACTACCTGTATACCTCAGAGTGTAAATTTACCTTCTGTGGGCAAATATGTGTTTGCTCTGCACACATTCCAAGGCCACATGGTTATGAGTCAAACAGCTGCCTCTTAAATCCTGCTTGGTTATTCCTGTCTTCCTCTGAAAGACCACACAGATGCTGAGTTTAATTTCCTTCTCTAATGGCCCCCTCACTCATTTATTTTTGGTGTATGTTGTGTCCTTTTGGACTTGCTTGCACTCACCTACTGCTGTAGGTTTGAATTCATAGTGCTTCCAAATGCAACCTCTGGCCTTTAGGAAAGATCTCAGCCATCATTTTTGAATGTATTGTATTTTGTACTCATTCTTCTGGGTTTATTATAATATACATTCACTGTGTTACTATAAGGCAGAGCAAAAACAACAGCTAAATTATTTTAACCACAAGGGTTACGTTTTTCTTCCTTTAAAGTCATTAAGACTTAAATCTTTGACTGTTCCAGGGTGATCTGTTCTATTTTAGGAAGGTAAAGAAGTAAAAAGATTTATGAAATAAACTCCTGTCAGATGTAAGTTATATACAAAAGCGGCTTTAAAACAATAAGATGAAACAGTGTCAGAATTAAAGGCTGTGTGACACTGCAGGAATGTGACAGAAAGGGAACAGAGTTCCTGCTGCATTACTCTGTTATTTACAGTTTGCCCCACAGAAGGCATCGGACCTTTCTCTCCAGAAACCTCCAGCCGTGGAATAATGAATTAACCTTTGTGTTCTCTGATATCCTTTTCCATACATGGCTAAGATACAGGTTTTTAGCAAAGCAAGTTTGCAAAACCACTGCCAAATGTTTTCTCTTTCTGAGCCTTTCTTGCTAGTGATTATTTTTTGCTATAGTGAATGATCAGATTTAGTATGCGTGTTTGCTGATTTTGCTTTGGCTGAAAAGAATTTCTGGTTATTTTACCAACTGCTACAATTATCCCTTCATTCCTTCACTAGTTGCTGGAGAAATCTTCAATTAGTCATGCCACTCACAGAAAACTTCACCTAATTTCATGGAATGCTCCTTTTGTCTTTTCATTTACTTGGAATGTTGTTTTTCTCCTAGATCTTAAAGCTGGGCTTTGCCCTAAAGGTTAACAAAAAGTGCTGATGTTTTTATAGAGTTGCTGTCAAACAAATCCTTTTTCATCAGTTCTTACTTCTAGAGGACTAAACATTTTTTCTGATTTTCAAGTTGCAAGAGTCATTTGTGAAATTCTGGTCCCTTAGAAATTTTGGCATTGGCTTGAACAAAACCATGATTTTAGCCTGTGTTCTGTATTCATGACTTTTAAACAGACTGCAACTATCAGAGGTAAATAAGTTTCACATCACCACCATAGATAGGACAGTGTTAATCACCACTGGACTGAAAATGCAATTTTTCTTCCTTCTGGTTTATGTTCATGAGAATATTTTTGACACTTTTTGTCCACCTAGGGAAAAAATCACTTATTAGCACGTTGTGTAAATCATCTCATTTGCTTTCCTTTGATGTGTTTCCTAGGAAGAAGGGCTCCTCTCCAATATCTTTATGGCACATGAAGGATTTTTATTTTCTTTACTATAACTCCACTATTAGTGTATTCTTTCTTGCCTGTTTGTAAGCAATAAAAACTTTAGAAAAAGAGGCAAGCATGTAACTTTTAGACGACATAAAATATTACGTATGCCATCATTTATATTGATGTCCAAACATGCACACTGAAAAAAAGACCACTAAAAAAAGCTGTGGTTCTGTGGAAAAAACAGAGAAGTGGTCTGAAAATATTGAAAAGACCTCAAGAAGACCTTGACGTTTGAAATGGGGCTTGCAAGACGATAAGCAATCTGCAAATCTGAAAGCAGACACTCTATAATTAGAAATGCACTGATGACATAGCAAAAAGGTTAAGTGATCCTTGAGCAGTATCCATACAAGATTGCTTCCAAGATTAAATTTAATTACAGTTATTCATACTGCTGGTTTCTGGCTGGAATTGTTGCTTCAAATATTAACAGGGTTTTTATCACTTTTTCATCCCACACTTTAAATTATTTTAGACTCTTCTGGGAAGCATCTGTGCCTTTGTCTTATGCAGAGGAAGTATCTCTGCAGAAGTGATAAAAATGTGATGTTGGGAGCAGTAGTTGTGCCAAAGAGCCCCTGTGCTTGACCTTCATACACAAACACAGTAAAACAAAGTGCAAGCAATACAATAATGGCAATGAAAACATTTCTTCATCTTCTTTATATTTCCATATCTCCAGGTATCGTGTTCCCCCTTTATCTCCCCTTGCCGTGGCACTGGCACATTTTTGGGGCATTTATAATTAGTCTGTGTGCTACCTGTCCATGTCTGCACAGTGAAAATCATAAAGCAGATAAAGTCAGCTCTTTTCAGACAATCAATTTTTACTACAATGCATGAATGCTGAGAGAATTTCCAGTAACAGTAGATGTGGACCAAGAAATACCTGGGTTTTGACTTCATAACACAATTGGGGAAACATATTGATTTGGAAAATTTGCTGTTTCTGTTGCTCTGGTTCATAATTTTCAAAGAATGGAAAATAAAAAGAAACTGGTATTCCAACTTTTAAAAAGGCTTCAATAGGGATATGTAATCTGCTGTTCCTAATGATCTCATACAAGAATATGTATATTAGGGAGAGAGAGAACACAAAAAAGGGCCACACAGTTAAATGCTGGTACTCCTAAATACTTTTTTTATTCCCTCTTAGGAGCTTTTAGAAGTATCTGTACCCATAGTCCAGTTCACAAATTCAAGTACTTTTGTAATGTCAAGATTTTCCTCCTTTGGCCTTGTTTACTGCCTCAAGGGTTTTTTATGGTATTAAAACCCATTAGTTTTTCACGTGATTTTCCTACTTTCTGCCTCTGGGATGCAGTGACATTGGAATTTATATACTGAACCAACATAACGTTGCATTACATTTTTCTCGTTTGCAAAAATGAAAGTTCACACTGTGCTCTCTTTGAGGTAAACATGTAATTAAACACAGAAGATCAGAAGAATTTGTTCTAGCTGTGGTGGTAGCTGGAAATTTATTAGTTTTAACTGTTGCTTTTTATTTTTTTTGAATTCCTATTGAGAGTTCTTTTTGGAGTTGTGCCCATTTAAGGATGATGATGTCACATCTAATTACTACAGTTTCAATAAATGTGCTCTTTTGATTCAAGGAGGTGTCCTTTGAACTTTCTGGGTTCTGAGAGCACGGATCTGTTCAAAACATATGCTGATGGAGAAGACTGAAATAAAACTCACTGTAATGACCCCTGGATTTATGGCACATGCACACTCTCTGCTGGCTGGAGTGGTGCCTTTATTTCCCTTGGTAGCTGAGGGTTGGAAATATCCAACACAATGTCCCAGCCTGATCCATTCCTCCATCACCCCTTCCCTTGTGGGTTCTTCGTTCTGCTGCCGTGCTTGTCTTCATCTTTATTTTCCATCCTCAGCTAAAAGTGCCTTTAAGCTGTTGTGCAGAATTGGCTGCATGCAAAAGACAGCATTAATGAAATGCTGTCGGGATTTAAACTGCATGCAGCTCTTGCTTTGGGGAATAATTTAAAGCCTCCTCGCAGTATTTTTTGTCAGTGACTGAGCTAATGACTGGTTTACCCCCTGTCTGCTTCCAGTGGCAGCCAGGATGCTGATCCCAGGGAAATCACATTTTCTGATTGAAATGTCATTTGGCCAGCCAGCCTTTATCTCAGCTCTGCTTTGGCCACGCTGACCCTGGGAGCTGGTAACCACTGACCAGCTGGGCACAGCCAGGGTTGAACTCCTGGTTTGCAAGAGAAAAATGAGCATTTTTTTTGCTTTTTTTCCCTCTATACCCAGCTCTATTTTGTCATGAAAAGTAGCTCCATGGTAACATAACAGCTTATAGCATCCCTGTCTCTTCCGTGATATGCAGATCCTAATTAACAGGAGCTGAGGAAGTTATATTAAACCATATAAACCTGTCCTTTAATCGAGACTTCCCAACAGAGTGTCAAAAAAGGAAACTTTGAACGATGCCTCAGCTCAGATGCTACGCATTTTAAACAGGCACATATAACAAAAATACTCCGTTTTCTAAAATTAGAGAGTGACTGTGGTACCAAGCTGCTTTTTGAGATGATTGGTGTAGTATTTCTGAGCCATATAACCTATCTTCAGTCCTAAAGCTTCCATCACTGATATGCAGGAATGATTTCATCTTTTGGTTGCACTTTGGGAAAATTGGTCACAAGTAGAGTTTGCTGAGGTTCAGTTTACTTACAGAGGATGTTGTGAAAACTGTGGTGCAAGCAAAATGCCAGGCATGTGTATAAAGTAACATGGGGGGGAAAATATTTAAATTTTGAATAAAAGTATTGCCTTAAAGAGGCAAATTCATGTTATGGTTGTTTCACTGTTATTCAATTGACTTATGCCTTTACTTGGTGTATGTTCCTTCTGGTAAACTCCATCAGAGGAATTGAAATAACTGCATGATATATGTTGGTCTCACTGAAAAATTCACAGCAACTGGCTCAGGAAATTATATCTAGTTTAGGGCTATTAGATACTCCATTACTGCTGCTTTCACTGTGGAGCATTAGTGGAACTCATTTCTTTCTTTCTCTTTTTCCCTGTAGCCCGAAACAACAGGCAAAAATGGCAGAGTACTGCAGATTAATATTTGGAGATGCACTGCTTATGGATCCATTGGAAAAATACCCGGTAAGGTGGCTTGGTGTTCATCACATCTCAAATGTCTGTGTGAATTTTTATTTAAGTGTCTCAGTCCTGCCTCATTCTTCATATAAAGCCTTTCAGTCGCCAAAGAAGGGAGTTAAGCAACGTGAGCTGTTGGTGACTTAAGCATCATTTCTGATTCAGAGATTGCCTTGATATGTGAATTGTGATCTTCTAAATGCAATTGATCCTCATAGCTGCCATTTTATAACGTAGACTCTCACATCTGAGCTAATACTTATTTTGGTTATTACTGCAGACATTTCATAAAGCATTTTTCTTCTTAAGTGCCCTCAGCAGCCCTGTTTCATTTAATGTTGACATTGCCTCTTGTGCAAAATCCATTTCGTTTTAACAGGGCTTACAGAGGTTACAGAACTGTCTTGTACCATGTGGTCCCTAAGAAACTGCCATAAGCTTGTTTCTTCCATTGTTCTAACAAATCTCCCCTCTTTCTTCTGTAAGCTGGAAGCTGGGGTTCCTCTCCCAAGCCCCATGGATTTAATGTACAAAATCCTGGTGAAGAACAAGAAGAAGTCTCACAAGTCAGCAGATGGGAGTGCAAAGAAGAAGCTCTCGGAGCAAGCTTCCAACACTTGCAGCGATACTTCCAGTATGTTTGAGCCTTCCTCCCCCGGAGCAGGTAGGACTTGGATCTACTGACACTCTTCTCCCTCAAGCACAAGTGCTTAATTACAGCTCCAATCCCATCCAGTTGCAGTGCTCCAGCAAGGTGAAGGTGCACTGGTGAGGGTTGCTCAGCAGGGAACAACATGAAGTGTCATCGATCCTGGAGTCTGTTCTGGGAGGGCTCGCGGCTGAGGAATCCTCACGGAGTGACCCAGGGCTCACTGATGTGTGCTAACATTTGTCTGCACTGCTTATTAAGGAGAGGGAGCTGCCAACTCCTCCACCCTTGGCTGCCTTTCCTGTGTGCCCAAGCCCAGTAACAAATACAAATGTTTTCTTTTTCCTGTCGCCTGTGGGCTGTGCCTGCCGTTTGGTGCCCTTTTAGACAGAACCCATTGCCCAGGAGAGCTGCAGAGGGTCTGCAGTGCCTCAAGGTTTAGGATAAAGGGATGAGATCCCTGTTCCTCAGGCAGGGAAGGCTCAACCTTCTGTTGTCCTGCATTAGTTAGGAACATGTCATGGACCCCTGTTTAAAGTGCTATAAGATGTTCCTCTGTTCCAGAGATGGAAACAGGCAAAACCAACAAAATCTGTGTATCCTGATTCCCAGCCCAGTGTCTGTGCCCTGCACTGGAATTTCTTCTGCTATCGAGACTGAAATTTTGTGTTCTTACAAGCACAGACATTTATGCCCCAGCAGTAGAATACTTACAGAGTAAATTGAAAGCTCTGCTGGAATATAAGTTCATTGCCATTTGCCATTAAAAAGTTTTTCCCATTGTTTGTAGTTTTTTCTAAACTCTGATTAACTGAGCTGAAAATTTTCATGCTGGCAGTTTGCCCCAAGCTGAATTAACAAGAAAGAAATCCTGCTTCATTTGTGGATAACGTTGTTTATCCTATTAGCAGCAAAGAAAGAGTTTTCAGCTGTTGTTTTTAAGAAACTATGAAAAGGTCACACTTTGGAGTAGGCTTTGGATTTCAAAGGAAGATTCATCTTGGTGTCAGGGATGACTTAACACTATTTTCTTGATTTGCTTTAGACAAATCCCAAGCAGGAGAAAAATAAGAGTGTGCTCCAGCTGCCTCCTTTCCAGCATTTGAAATCAGCCCTGCGTTCCTAACTCCCCATTTTTGTTATCAGCACACGATGAGGACAGTGGCAAAGAACGTGTCCTTGGCTTTCTGAGGGCCTGGGCTGCAGAGAGGGCAACAGCTTTGTCTTTCAGGAGCCTCTCCAGGAGCTTTTCTAGGAAGATACCCGAGCTGTGAATAAAGATGATGATGATGGTGATGCAGGGCAGAAGGGTCAGTCCCATAACAGGGTGTGTAATTGTACAAACTAACTGTGACTCTTCTGTCTGTATTACCTCTGTAACAGCCTCTGGTTATGAAGATGAGCACTTACAAATTAGAAAATGCTGAAACTGAGGTTGCAAAATTGCTGTGGTCACTTGGTTCATGCGTGACTGCCAAAACACATTGCTTGTAATCCTTGTGTCAGCCTCTGTTTCTCCTTTAGGACTTGTGCCTCTTTCTGAGAATGCAATTAGTCAATATTTTTCCTCTCTCTGTCATTCAATACTTGATCCTAGATAGAGCATCCTCAGTGAGTTTCTGTGGGGGTATCCAGGCTGCCTGTGAGCTCCTGACAAACAGCAGTGAATTTATCTGAATGATACCTGTGGGAAGTGCAATAATATTAAGCCAATTTTATCTAAGGACAGACGAATCTGACAGAACTTAAGAACACTTTAGGGATGACTGACAAGGAACACCCAGGATGTCATTTTTCTGGAGTACGTTGAATTTTTAAGTATGCAGAGCACAGCTCCAGAGATTACAGCTACAGCTTACAGCTATGAGAAAGCAGCATTTCTGTAAATGAGCTGCCAGTTTTCTGTCTGTGAACAGTTAAAAAAAAATTATTCACCATATTACAAGAACTTTGTGGTAGTGAAGAGATGGCAGAGCTCATGAGTCACCATGGCAGCCCTCTTCTCACATCTCCATATTGGCAACGTGTGGTGCTGGAGCTCTGCAAGCCTTGTGCTCCTCTGTGCCCAATAGCAATTTCTTTCTGGAGTAATGCAATTAAAGACTCACTAAAGGAAGCCTGATTCTCAACATTGCTCGACATGAAGTGTTTCAGTACTCCAACCTTAATATAATCTTTAAATTTATTGACTTGGACATATTATTCAAACTACTCCATTGGGTTGTATAGCTCCTGTCAGAATTGCTGCTGATCTCCAGGAGAAAGTTGTGCTGATTTAGCCTTCTGGAGATTCTAAATGAGTTTTTTCACAGCAGTGCAAAAAAAAAAAGTGGAGATTCATATTGAGTTGATATCAAGCTTTGCTGTGTCTTACACTGCTTGAGGTCAGATTTAAACCCAAATAAACCCACAGTTTTGATGTGTTTATAAGACCATGTAAAAGTGTGGTGCTGGTGAAATAGTTGCAATAATTAAAGAAAGAGTTCTGAGCTTTGAGGGATGCCTTGCAGGATGCCCATGAAACTGATGCAGGAAGTAACTTCCACATGTCAGTGGAAAAAACCTTTTCTAAAAGTAGAGCAAAGCTGACAAAGCAGAAGAAGAATTTCTGAGATAACACTTGCGAGATAGGTTGTAATTTTGGTAAACAAGCATCTTAGACCTGGCTGGTTTTACACAATGAACAGAAGTAAACAAGCAAGATTTCCAAAGAATTCTATCACAGTGCAGAAGGAACAGTGGCAGTTCTGCTGGGATGTGCATTTCACCAAAAGTAGGCCCATACTGGAAGGAGCTAAAACTGGCTGATGGAGCAGTATTTAAATATTGTTAAATAAGCGAATTGTTAGTATCTCGCTGATAGGATGGTGTTTTTGTCAGAGCAGTGGGTGCTGCAAGGAAAGAGTCGTGGGAAGACAGAGAGGGCAGAATTGGCTCCATGGTTTCATGATGCCTAAAAAGAAAACTGGATAAAAGGTTTTAGGCTCAGTGTATGTAACTGCATTAGTACAGTGCTGCTGATGCCAGCTGAGACCATGGCTCATTGTTACAAAGCAAAACGGTTTATCAAACTGCATAAAGTTTATTTTTCCCTTTTTAAAAATCTGCAAGTGGAAAAAACCCAAAAGGTGATTCCCCCCCTGGGATGCTGGTGGCTGCCTGTATGTTGCAGAGTTAACAAGCTGCAGCAGCAAGTACCACATTGATAATTCATCCTGGCCATTGTTTTGAAAGGGTCTGAGAAAGCAGATTACCAGATTCCTCTGAATTTCAAGCTCTGTGTAATCTTTGGTTTTATTAGGTTCTCAGTATCTGTCAGGATGATGAGAATGGATAATGTTTAGCACACTGCTTCCTCAACCCAGGAATTTGGCTTGTCACTCCCAGCTCTCCTGATCATCCTTCATTCAGTATTACTGTGTTGAACCCTTCTACCCATCAGCTAGGATTCAGCCTCCTTTGTCCACTCATTATTTTCCCAAGGAGCACTTCCATGCTTCCCCCACACTGCCCCACTCACCAGGGACAGCTCCTTGAAAACACCCTTAAAACTGCCCTGTTGCTTCACTGGAGTTCCCTGTGCCCTTCTGCCTGTGAGTGGTTGGCATTATCTGTTTTAACTTGTGCTAGGGAGCAGCATCCTCTAATTTCTTGATATTCTTCTGTCTGCCTCTGTCCATGGGCAGGCTTTTGTTTGGCTCCCTTGGAGAAGGACTCTATTTTCACTGTATTTGTGTGCCACATAGCATTGAAGAGGTCCTGTGCTGACCTGGGCTTGTAGTCCCATCTAAATGCAGGTAGCAATGATGGCATTCCAGCTAATTGTCCCTCAGATGCCCTCAGGGTGGCTTTGTGTCCCTGCCATGGATCAGGGAGAGAGGGCTGGGTGTGAGCACAGGCCGTGCTGCTGGGGGAAAGGCAGTGCAGATGTACCACACCTCCTGAAACACTCATTTTGATTCCATGCTGGCAGTCCTGTGTGTTGCTTGTCCTGGTTTTGCTGTCTGATGCAGAACTTGAAAATGAGATTTGATCTCCTTGGGAGTATTCGTGTTAAGTGTTTTCAAACAAACGAACCGTGCGTTGCGTACTTTCCTCTCTGGACACTTCCAGCAAGAGCAGGCTACCGTGTACCTCTTATCTCAGAAGTGCAAGCTGGCCAAAATCTGCCCACCTCCCCCTTCTTGTGGACTGTGCAAAGTGTTATTTTGCCCGTCTGGTTAAATCAGTTGAGATCGTCGCATCCAAAGATGATCAGTGCAAATCCTGTGAGAGCTTGACTGGCTCTCTGCATTGTGCTGAGGCTCCCTGAGCCATCCCTGGAGCCTGTTGAGCAATCGTGTTATTTTCTTCAATGAAACGTTCAGGAAGAAATGTGTTGATGAATAAAAGCCTGACATTTCAACATCTGCATCTGGAAGGAAATGCAGGCCGGGTAGTCATCGTTTGGTTGTGAAAGGCACACTCATGTGTGCTCTCCATGCTCAGAAAGGGCCCACTGGGCCAGATTCGAGGCCCGCTGGAACAAAGAGGAGTTGCTTTATTGACTCAGTGGGCTTGGGATTAGGCCCTAAAATGACAGGAGGAACTGAGACTGAATTACCATTCTCTGGAGAGTTTGGGAATGCTGCACAGTAGTTAGATTTTTGTGCTGCCACTGCTGAAGAAAGCTGGAAGGTTTGTGGAATAAAGTCTTTAGGGAGAGCTGTCACTATTACAGGTGTGGATAGGTGACTTCACTTTAAGTTAATCTTCCTTTCCACAGTCTTAAGATGCACAGGGTACACTTTGTAACAGCCATGCCCACAGGAGGAATTTCTAAAGACAAAGATAAACTTGATATTCCTTAACGGTTTAATTTCTGATGCAACCGAATCAAAACATTTTGGAGGCGAGGGGAGGCCTTCATTAATTAACATGAAAGGATTTACGTCTTGCCCGTTGAAATCTGATGAGCACGCTGCAATTGGGAGCGAGGCAATAGATGTTTTATTTGGTCCCGTTTACTCCGAGTACGTTCCCAGGGAAAGGAGGAGCCTTAGGCATCCCCCCCCATTGTTTGGTTCGCACTGCCCTCAGCTGGCGCGGCTCGGCTCTGCTCCAGAGCCCTGACCGAGGCACCCCGAAGTGCTCTGCCAAGGGAATTGCTCTGGAGCTCCTGCAGTTTGGCTCCTGTGCCAGAGCCTCCCAGCTGTGCTGCCTCAGTGACACGTCCGGAACAGATGGCTTCTGCTGAGCAGCCCTCGGTAGCACAGCACAGGAGAAGCTCACTGATTTTCATCGTGGTTTCTTCACCCTGTGCATGCTGTTGCTTCCTGGGGTGGGTGAGGCATTCCCTGGAGGTCCTGCATGGATCTTGCAACAGCAGGAGTTTGAACTCACGTCACCAAATCCTGGGGCTATGTCCCAAACTTGGGAATATCTCTCAGAGCAGTCTGACACTCTACCACACACTGAGCACACTCTTGTCTCAGTGCTGATTGCCAAAGAATAAGCATCAAGCAGCTGCAAAGGAAGAGTTCTTGTTTGGTTGGGCAGTAAGAACTGAAATCAATGCCGAAAACGGACGGGTCCCTCGAGAGCAGTGAGTTTGATTGGTGCTGTGACAAAAAGCACACGAACAGTGCAGGCTGCTCCGAGCGGTGCTACTTGCACATCTTCCTTGAATTTGTCACTGGTAATAGTGACTGTTGCCTCAGCCAGTAATTATCTTCTGCTTGAAACTTCTCAGGAGAAGCAGACATGGAGAGCGACGATGATGATGACTACGATGATGACTGTAAGAAGTCGTCGATGGATGAAGTAAGGGCGGAGATGTGCTTTTGGGGATTGGGTCGGCTCCGGCAGCTGCGGGTTCGCGCGTGTTACCAGGAGTGGGGCTGCCATCCAGTGGAGAAAGGGAGGCAGAGCGCCGGGAAGCACAGCACCAGCTTTTCCAAGCTGGTTGTTGGTCGGTTTGGGAGCACATCTTTGCTTTGTTTATATATACTTTCATTTTCTGAAGATAAAGAACAAATAGCACCACAGCAGATCAGTTTTAGGCAGCTGCCTGTGGTGTGTTTAGCATTGTTGGAAGAAAAACTTGACATCAAAAACTTAGAGCTGTATTTATTATTTGTCCAACAGTACTGATTAAGGTGCTCAGCACTGTGCAAGGGTGGAGGTAATGCAGTCCCTTCCCTGGGAGCCACATAAAAGCAATGACTAGAGCATCAGTTTAATGTAAGCATTTACATCTTACAGCTCATTTTGTTCTTTCCTACGTGACTTTCCCCGTATGAAGCATTGTCTTCACTAGCCAGGGGTAGTGAAAGACACCACAACTGATGGAAAACTGGGCTTTGGCTTTTGTGGCCTCTGATGGACAGACCCAAACTGCAGCATTGTCCCTTCTCTTCCCTAGGGTACTGCTGGAAGTGAGGCTATGGCCACGGAAGAGATGTCCAACCTGGTAAACTACATTCAGCCTGTGAAGTTCGAGTCATTTGAAGTATCAAAAAGTAAGTAAGAAACATCTTATACTTAAAATTACCTGGCAAGTGTTTGCAGAGTTCTGCAGAAATGCTGCTTGGCTTCCTCTCAATTAGATACAGGCACAGAGACAGAAAATGTTCCCTTGGTATCCAGCCAAATAAATCCATTTGTGTTTTGAAACCCCTTTTAGTCTAAACATCCAACTTCATCAACAGTAAACATGCTGACATTTCAAAAACAGTTTTGAAAATTATGTGCTTACGTTGTCTTTGTTGTCCACGACTGAAGAGTAACTTAAACAGTTTGAGAAAGGCGGTCATAAATATTCCTATTTTTATTTTGCCTGTGGTACTTCTACAGAAGATTCAGGGCAAGCAGAGTCTGCCCTTCCCCACGTGCAAATTCACTTTCCTGCCTCTGTGTTGTAAAGAAAGGGCCATAATTTCACCCCCTGCTGGCTTTTACAGAAGATGCCTTGCTAGGAATGCACTCGGTGGCATCCTCAGTAAACACTGCAGCATCTCTGCCTTCCTTGATGCACACCCCCCACTGTTTGCCTGCCCTTTTTCACTTTGTTTTGACAGGTTTCAATGTGCTTTTGGAGCTTTTTAGTTAAAGAAGTGTACAGCATTTTAATTTATTCCGGATTTGTGGTGTCCTTGGCAGAGGACAGGTAATTGCTGCCTGAGTCCATGTCTCTATACAAGATTTGGCATTTACTTGTGATGAATAATAAACGTGTAAGAAGCTCCCAACTGTTCATTTGTATGTGGGTATTTATACAGATGCCACACATGAGCAGTCACAGAATCATGCAGGGAGCTGTGCTTGTTCCCTGTAGTAGTGTCCCTTTGGGTGTTTATAATCTCCTCCAGCTCTAATGAGAGTTACAAGAACACAGTGGGAAGGAGATGTGCCTTCTGGAAAGGAAGCCATGTGAATCCTAGCACTACAAGTTGATGCAGCTGTTACAAAATTGTCTCATGTAGGGGTTTTTTTCTGTTCACACGCCTCTGCCTTTCTGAGTTTTGGTTTTTGTAAAGATCTGCTGCTGTCCAGATTTTTCTCCTAAGTCTTGATGTGACCTTTGATCAATAATACTGTTTCAGTGAACTCATATTGTTAAGGAATTCAATTTTTGGTGTTTGTGTCCAAAAAATCATTATGTGATAAATATGGCCCCAGGTGGTAAATGTTGCTGGCTGGCTAAAGCACGATTTGGGTGTTCTGGTCTTACTCTTGGCCTGGACTCACTGCTGGATCTTCATTAAATGAACTGAATAAAGAAGGGATTAGATGAGGATTGGTTTTCAGTTTGCTATCTATCCAGCTGTTTCCCAAAAATACTACTTTTGTTCACTTGACTTCACTTTCTTAAGTATAGAGATCCATACTTGTCTTTTATACAGTTTTATTGTTTCAATGTTACAGCACTTTTCTAATTTATTATTTTTTATTCAGAATTTGTTTGGATTTGTGATCCAGACCTCCGTGGTGATAACAGTACCTCACTGCTTCTGTCATTCACACGTTTTAAAAGTGCATTTTCTGGTCTTGCATCCAAGTTGTTAACAGAAATATTGAATAGCAGTGGATCTCTACCAGTCCCCTCATTGCCCTCACTAGAAACATTCCCTTTCTCTGGCAGCAAGTAGCTGTAACTGTATTTTTTCACGTTTTTCAGACAGTTTTCAATGAGCTATTTGTTCACTCTGCAGTAATTTCCTCCTGATAAGATAGCACGGTGTAATGTATCACGAGAGAGAAATGTCTCTGCTGCAGAGTCTTTTCTTCAAAGGGCAGGTCCCTTAATTCTCTCCAGATACTACAAGGAAATAATTGTTCGTATTTTAATTATGAGTCTGATTAAGCTCTGGACAGTTGGTAACCAAATCCTTTAACAGCTACCAGCTCTGGTTTCCTACAAATGCTCTACTTTAAGACAAGGCTGAGAGATAAGAGTTTATTACTACAAAAAATACTAGCCCCTACATTCTAAATAGGATAAAAGCAGTATACGTGTGTGTTGCTAGTGCTGTGCCATCAGTAGGGAGGTAGCTGGAATAAGAATAATCTCAGTGTCTTTATGAGAAGCTGAGATGGAGGTGAGCCAGCTGGAGAAAGAAAGGATATTGTGTGTTAGAAAGGAAGAGGGAGTGGTAGGAGAGCAGCCTCTAGGGAGCAACAGGAATCTTTCACCATTAGGAAGTAACAGCTGTGAATAATAGCAGTAGCATGATGGTTGCTAATTAGAAATAGGGACCACCATAAAGGGTGAGTCCCAGCTCTCCTAGAGGCAGAGAATTACCTTTGTTCATCCTCTGACTCTTCAGCATAGACTGAAAATGGTTTGTAGTTCCCAGGCTGGCAGCACATTTTCCTCTCACATTGGCCCAAACAATCTAGTTCCTCATTTCTTTGGATCCACTGCTTCCTTTTTGGCTCCCTGTGAGGACAGTGCCCACCTGTTTCTGTCCTGCTCCTCTCTGCTTTTTGTTCAGTTTTATCCCTCTCCTGCAGCTTCGCAGTTTGACTTTAGGGAGCTGGCCAGCCCTGCCTCCTGGCCATCCATGCATTGCTGCAGCACACTTACAGTCATTTCTAAACCTGGATGGGGCCAGGCCTTTTCTCTGCCTTACTGTTTGCTTTCAGTGCAGTGGTGAGGCTGGAGAGATCTTGCTCCAACACAGGCACTGATCCCCTCATTTTTAAACAGATCAGTGCTGAGCGAGTTAATGGATTTGACCTCCAGAGCTGTGGCTCCTTGTAGGCAGCCACACGGCTGATTGGGATGAAGTGGGAAGCTGTTAGTTTACAGAAATCCTTACCTCTGGACAGAAGTAAAGGTACTGAAGCTAGCAGGGTCTTGACTTAAGCTCTCTGCTGCATCCTGATGCATTAAAAGGCTGTGCCCGCATCAGGCAAAGGAGAGTGACAAATGATGCACAAATTAATGTTTACTCCTGCTGGCTCAGACGTGGAGGAGGAGCTGTTCACTGCTGGCAGATCAGAAAGTTTGACTGAATTAAAGAGGTCATAAAGGCTTCCTGTCAGTTGGGGATTAGGTCTGAATCCCTGCTGGGACCCAGGAGTGCACCTTCAGGGATGGTGGGATAGGGTGTTCTGTGGCTCTGACAGCTGTGACCTTACCCCTGATGTGCTGGAGCTGCGGAGAGCCGCTGCAGGCACAGCACTGCTCACTTTAATCTGGTGGGGACATCAGTTATTGCAGCTCAGAGTGACTCCCAGCCCTCACACCAGCCTGCAAAGACAAGGCAGAGATCCAGCAGTGCCCACAGCAAGCTGCTGCAGCACCTCTGTGTCACAGATGTGGTCTCTGGGTTCACCCTCTCAAGTATCCACACGGTGTTTTGCCCTGACTGCTCCCTGCAGCTGGTCCAGCATCAACCTCAGGCAGCATCAGTGCCCTTCATTTGGGCAGCGCTGATGTGAGTGCAGAAGGAGCTCTGAATGTGAGTTAGGTTGCTGCTGTCAGCAAACCTGTGTGTAAATTCCTTGGGATCAGGGTGAAAAGAGCTGGTGAACTGTAGGTGGGATAAGGGAGCTGGGACTAAACCACACGACTTTGTGCTCTAACTAATGTGTCATGTTTTATCTCCCCTCTAAACCTGCAGAACGCAACAAAAGCTTTGAAATGTCTTCCTTTGTGGAAACCAAAGGGCTTGAGCAACTTACAAAGTCTCCTGTGGAATTTGTGGAGTATCCTTGACTTTCAGGAACCTGCTTCCTAAGTCTTTCTATATCTGAGATCTGCTACAGGGCTTTATTGGAATTCAGCGACAGGAGCAGGGGAAATAGGGAACGCAAATGAAATTTGTAGATTTGACTGTCTTTCTAAATGAATTAATTGGCCTGAGTTCTGATGAGCTAATTTAAAAACTGGCATGAGTCCTTGTGCTGTGGGCTAGGACTAAGGGAATAGGCATAAATGACATATTGATGACCTAATTCTTTGTATTCTGATTGTTAAATGTATCATCCTATATAGAGTGCTAAGAGTTATGGTGAGCAAATTGTCAAAATGTGGCTGACTTTTTTGCAAAGTTACATGGGAATGCTCGCTTTCCCATCATAACTCTGCTTCTGAGAACGCTGAGCTGGTTTCTTGCCACACAATTTCTTAGTTGTTTTTTTTTTAATAACTTGTAAAGAAAAGCTGATGAACATTCTGGTTAGACCTTTTGATGTTTCTCAGTATCTCTCCTCGTGGCTGCAGTTAAGAATTAATGAGATAAAATAGATAAACAGATGAAACAGTGCCTCAAAGGCAATGAATGGAAAGCTCCTTCCATGGGTCGCCTGCAGCACGTTCTTGTCTCAGAGATTTGTAGCCTCACCTGTAACATGTGTACAGTCATCATTTCTGTCCATGTAGAGGCCAATTCCAATCCTCATTCTGGAAAACCACTTTTTAACTGAACACCTCTCCCTGCTCCAGAGGAAGATTCACGGTTTACAGCCAGCTGGCCTCTGTAAATGTAATCCTAGGAAAATCCCAAAGTAGGAACCATAAAGATAAATGGAATTTTATGAATGTGATCCTCTTAATGTGTCTGCCTGTGCTCTTTCCTTGCTTATTCTGAGTACTCTATACAGGAACAAGCAGCACCTTTAATTGCCCCATATTTATCATACCTCCTACAAAACTGTGGACATCGGGAAGCGTGATGGTTGCAGAAATCCAATGAGGAACCCACTGCCATTCTGTAAAGAACACCTGCATTTAACCCTGCAGTTGCACTTCTGTGCCAGGTGATTTTTGTCACGTGTTCTGTACCTTAACTACTCACTGCTCAGATACAACAAAATGCAGCTGAGCCGGATTTACCCAAAGGGAACACGAGTAGACTCTTCCAACTACATGCCACAAGTCTTTTGGAATGCTGGCTGCCAGATGGTCGCCCTCAACTTCCAAACCGTAGGTAAGTGATGCTGTTCTCTGGGTTTGGAAAGCTCTACATGTCCACTTCTCTGACAGAGTTGCTGATTCATAGGTAGGAGAGGTTTTATTAATCAAAAATTATCTAGGGATTAAATTATACTATAGAGCTGTTAATTAAAATGTTTAACCCAGGCTTGTACTGTGTCTGTTACAGTCAGTATGAAATTACAGTAATTTTTTTAAATTTTACTGCTTTTTGAAATTATTATCTGTCCAGAAGATAACTCTTACCAATATTTTTAACATCCAGATTTGTCTATGCAAATAAACATGGGAATGTACGAGTACAATGGCAAAAGTGGATACAGGTTAAAGCCAGAATTCATGAGAAGGCCAGACAAGCACTTTGATCCATTTACTGAAGGCATAGTGGATGGAATAGTAGCCAACACTTTGTCTGTCAAGGTACGTATGTAGCTGGTGGAAGTGCTCTCATGGCAATGCCAGAGCATGGATGTATTTATATTTCCTACAAAATGACTATACTAAGCCAAGAAAATAAAACTAATTTAATTTCGTGGAGTGACATTTAATTTTTAAATTCTGCCTCATGTTTCATACTGCGGGATAAATCAATATATTTTTATTGTATGTATTCTTTGCCATAGAAGTACTTACAGAATCACGGAACTGGGAAGTGAATGGATTTAGGAGCAGTTTGGCTGTGTTTTTAGAAACAAAGAGCTGGATTTAAAACATGCTGTTGTGAAGTGGGAGGTTGGACTGGAATAGCTAGAACACTACAGTATAAATATAAATACAGTATAAATACATCTTTCTGGTTTTCTGAAAGTTCTCCAGCAGAACTGTGGAACCATAAATGTCAGCTGCAATCCATTGCCAACTTGTTTTTCCTTGTTCCTTTTTAAGGACCTCTAATGGAAGTGCAGGGACTGCCAGGAATGTGCAGGTTGAGAATTACCTGCATGAGTGTTCAGGGGGGTGGATTGCATTGGCTGTGACAGGGGGACAAATTCACTTGGTGTATCTCCAGCTATAAAACCATAAACTTCCTGGAATCCTGCTACTCCTTTAATGGACTCGTCCATTAGAACAGCCTCTGTATTACAGAGTCCACCTGCAAGATATCCTCCTGTTTTCACTGAGGGAAAACAAGTATTTCCTCTCAGGCTGCCGGCAGAAGAGCAGCAGAGCCGTGCTGGGAGGGATGTGGATAAAGGAATGATCTGGTGACACGCACAGTAATAGAAGAGGATGTGTGGGGTGACCTTTGGTGGTGACCTGCAGTCATGGAAGCTTTCAGGCTCCTCCTGTGGGTTTAGAGGCATTTTCTTGTGCAATTACAGCAAATGGAAGTGGAAGTCATTGAGCAGCTATTAGGAGATGCACAGCTTTTTAACAGGAATGAGCATCCAGGAGTCAGGAGAGAGCTGTCAGAAGGTAGCTGCCTCTGCCTGCCTCTGCTGGTCACAGTGTCAGAGCTCACACAGGCAGAGCTGGCACTGGACTGAGACTTGCGTTAGGCAAGCCTCAATTTGTTAAGGTACAGTGTCACTGCTGCACACCCCTGGGCCTCTTCAGCTTTCTGAAGTAATTGCAGGCCTTTCTTTCACTTTTTCAAGCTGAGAGTTGTGCTGTGTGTTAAAAATAAGAACTTGGAAAGATCAGCTATTTTACAATTTTTTTTCATATTAAAACTCCTCTGTGAAGAGCCTTTATTAGAATACAAGCTTTTAAGATTGTTTTCTCCCTCACAGCTAAAAGCATATATATAATTTCTCTGCCCTTTAAACCTCTGTTTTTTCAAGTATTTTTTGAACCTGTTGTTGAGACTAGATAGAGCTTAAGAGTTCTCAGGCAATAGGAATACAGATTGAGGAAGAGATCCAAATGAGTATTCCTGCTGAGGGAAGGGCAGCAGCATGATCTCAACCACATTATCGCTCATAGGGGAATTCAGGACCACAGGGTCACAGGAAACCAGGCCTCACAAGTTGTTTTTCTGTGTCTGCAGTTAAATACTGGGGTTTTTTTTCTGTTTATTGTGTTGTTTTGGTTTTATTTTAAATGCACACTATCTGATCATTAATGAGAATTATCCATGTGCATTACAGCCACTCACTTCCTAATCCACCACAGCGATCTCTAACGATGCTCCTTTGTTCTTTGGTGTTAGATAATTTCAGGTCAGTTCCTTTCTGATAAAAAAGTCGGTACCTATGTGGAAGTGGACATGTTTGGCCTGCCTGTGGATACCAGGAGAAAAGCTCTGAAGACCAAGACCTCTCAAGGCAACGCAGTGAATCCAGTCTGGGAAGAGGAAGCCATAGTGTTTAAGAAGGTTGGTGTAACGCTTGCTTCCCAAATGGGCATTGTGCTTTTTTAATCCCTGTCCAGTGGGGTCTTTCCATGGCTTACTGAAACTTTGCACTTGTTCCAAAGCAGGAAAAGAGATTCTGAATAGTTATTTCATAGTTCAGCTGCTTTTGCTGAACTTTGGCTGCTCCAGCTGTGGCAGCTCCTGCTAAAAGAAGCGAGTCTGAAGTCCCCTGGTTGTTTCAGTGGCACAGCTGGAAGCAGCAGCCGTGTGGCTGGAATGGGCAGCAGGCACAGATGCCAGTAGCAGTTCAGTGGAATGGCCATGGCAGTGTGCCCTGGCTGAGCAGCCCTCCCAGGAACCTGAGAGCAGGACAGTGGGAACGCAGCTCCGAGGGCCTGGCACAGCCAAAGCAATCTGCTGTCCCTTATCACTAGGTTGGGCTACAAAATCACTGGCCGGGTGATGAAGGCACAAATCCCATCCACTTGAGATGAGACACAAACTTCTGAGCTACTCGTGCAGCATTACTCAGACTCAATTCTCTAAACTTCTAAGGGGGCAGAGAGCACTGAGCACGTTTTAGGACCATGCAAAATGTGAATGTTTTATTGCACGTTGCAGTACACCTGCAGCTGATATTTGAACAGCACCTTTGGGTTTTGCTCCCTGAGCACCTTGGTTAAGTCTATCCCGAGTCCAGGTGCTTGTAAAACAATTTCTTTCAGATTTCTTTCAGCAAGTGCAGCTCACAAGGATGTTTATACACTTGGTACTTGCAGCAGTGCTCTTTTCCCTGAATATTTGGCCTTCTGAATGGCTTTCCTTTGGCAGCCTGCCAGAGCTTAAGTTTGGAAACACCACTAGCATTTTTCTTCGGTAATGAACTTCTAATTAGTGTACTTCGTTTCTCTATTTAGTTAAAGATCGTGCCTGACTGCCCCTGTGCTCAGAGAAGCACAGGCTACTATTTTTAGTAGGGTGAAAATGAATCAGAGAAGCTCTTAGGTTCAGATTGTTGCTCTTTTTTTTTTTCTTTCAATGACTAGATAAATTTCAGCATGTATTCTGTGCAGCCTACGGAAGGAGCTGCTTCATTCAGAGCTGAAAGTTAATAATGCAACAATATTGCCTCCTAGGTGGTTTTACCTTCCCTGGCCTGTTTAAGGTTAGCAGTGTATGAAGAAGGAGGGAAATTCATTGGCCATCGGATATTGCCAGTCTCAGCAATTCGACCAGGTAAAACTTTTTTCCCCATCCAGACAGACATTTTGTAGTCAAAAAAGACAGCCATCTCAGCTGCTCTAAATCAGCAGACTTGGAGCAACTAGGGGCTTGAATAATCTGTCTCAGCTTTGAAAAAGAAAAATACCGTATTTCACCAGAAATTTAAATTTTTAACCATCCAAAGCATCAGAGGCATAGTTGGCGCTTCCTTATCTCCAGTACACCAACTTCATGCTCACAGGTTTATGCTAAAAAGTGCCATTGCACACTTTTAAGAGGAAAGAGGGCAGCAACAGCCAATTTTGGTCTGTCATCTTTGTGAGAATGGGACGTGGCTGGGAATGAAAGCAAAATCTGCTCCTCTTAATGTAATTTCTACATGCTTGAAAGATTGACCTATATGCAAGCTGTTATATCTCTGTAACACCTTTAAATCATTCCAAAATTACTCTCATCCTCATTGCTGAAAATTAAAAGAAAAATATCATTATTGGTCTCTTCTAAATCATATTATTTCTGCTATAATTAGTGGCCACTTAAATGAAAATTGCTTTGTGCGACAACTCCGGCCACATTTTCCAGACCAGAGACTTGTTAGAGATCCTGTTTCAGACAGTTGCAGTGACATTGGCAGTTTGAGCAAGGGAAGTGTTCAAATTCAGTGCCAGATTTTCCAGTGAGGGGAGGAAGCTGAATTAGGGCAAGCATATGGGCCATGAACATGCTCCCAGCTTCACTCGCACTGGAAAAGGAAGAATATCTGTATCTACCCCATGCCTTATCCAGCACAAAACTCACGTGTCCCCATACCTAACAGCTGGCCAAATTATTCCTGAAGAATAATTTCCACACCGTTTTCACGAGCAAACTTAGTTTATCAATCTGGCAGACACCTTTTTTATGCCAGGTGCATTTTCTGCTGGCTTAATTGGTATATCTGTCTCCTGGAGGATCTGCTGAGTGCCAGACGAAAGTAGATGGGTGATGGGAGAGGAGAAGGGGGTGGGAAGGATTTCCCTCCTCTGGATAGTGAAATCTTGCCAGAGCTGTTCCCCACAGGCCCATTCTCTGTCCTTGTGGCTCCAGCATCCATCAGTTTACAGCACGGGATGGAGAACAGCCTGCTGCTCTGAGTTTGTGTCCATGCTGAAAACTTGCTGGAGGAGGTTGAGAGAACTGAGAACCCTTTGTAATATGTAATTTCTCTCTTTTCTGAGATGCTATTGAAAGTTACATCATGCTGTCACATAAATCCACAGACTTGCCACTGTTCCCAAAGCAAGGATTTAACCACTACTTGGAGAGACAGTTGCTCACATCAGCCAAGTGGGGATTCCCCCAGATAAATGCATCCTGCTCCTGACTTGGATCCTGACACTTCCCACGTGTGTGGCTCCCAAAGTGGACATGGCACTCAGTGCTACTGGTGATCAGTCAAAGGCTGGACAGCCAGCTCTCAAAACAGGCTGGAATTTCTCTTTTTACAGATGTGTTCCTAAGGATGGTCACACAATAGGATTTATACACACAAACACAGTCTGTAGCCATCGTGCCACACTGTATATTTTTTAAATGGGATGCTGTGTGTGGATGGGCTGTTACATCTCAGCTTACTTTGGCTGTTCAGATTGCTGAGTAATACCAGGGTCACTTTTGAAAATTAAATAAGATCCACTAAAGAAATCCAGACATAGGTAATAAAACAGAATACATGAAAAATTTAAATAAATTGCCATTTTTAGCATCGGTCATATACATAAGAATACACAGAAAATACTATTTTAAACTGCAGTGCCACGTGCCTTTCCAGCAGTCTGTACACCTGTCCCTGAAACCCTTCAGGTAAACTTTGCCCTTTCAGAAGTCCCTGGAGCTGCTTGCTCAGTTGGAGCCACACTATAAATGACAAATGATAACAGAGATGCACTGGAAATGCCTGTGGAAGGGTTTATGCTGTGACCTGGTTGTTCCTTACTTTGCAGGCTATCACTACATCTGCTTGAGGAACGAGAGGAACCAGCCTTTGACACTGCCAGCTCTCTTTGTGTACATAGAGGTCAAAGACTACGTGCCTGACACTTATGCAGGTAACTCTCTATTACACAGGTAATTTTCCTGCTGGGGAATGTAAAGATTAATTGAAACACAAAATGCATGGGGTGTGGATGGCTTGCCAGGCTGGGATAACAGTCCTGTGAGCAAAGGTGTGCATCTGATGGATCACTCTGTCTCCTCACTCCTAGGAGATGGCCTGATTTACAGGGGCTTGCCTGAGCCTTAGGATTAGGGCAAACTCCTATTTTCAGCAGCCTCCAAAGGAGGAAATAGCCCAGGTGCTTGCCACTGGAACACAAATGAAACTTTGCATGCAGGGTACACGAGTGTGTAATTGTTTCCTAGGCAAAGTGCCCTGCTTGAGGGAGAGAACTGTGTTTAGGCATTGGCTCTAAATGAGAATAGGTTTAAATGCCATGCAGTGAAAGACCATCTTCAGTGAAAAACACTATTCTGCCTCTTTCTTAAAACCTGAGGAGTGCTGGGGCAGTAACACCAGATTTTGAAACTGAAGTATTTGCCTTCTTCCTAGATGTGATTGAGGCCTTATCCAATCCAATCAGATACGTAAACTTGATGGAGCAGAGAGCTAAGCAGCTGGCTGCACTGACTCTGGAAGATGAGGAAGAGGTCAAGAAGGAGGTAAGGGAGGTTTCTGAGTCTCTGGAAATCATGCTACAGTGTTTAAAATCACCTACTTTGCTTTGGAAGACAAATATTGAAAATCCCTGGGAGCTGTACGTGTTGATTACGTGAACATCTCACCATGGATGAGACTGGGGCGCACGACACCCCCCAGCATTGCACTGTGAGTGAGGTTTCACTGAAGGCCCCCNTCACTGAAGGCCCCCCAGCATTGTACTGTGAGTAGGGTTTCACTGAAGGCCCCCCAGCATTGCACTGTGAGTGGGGTTTCACTGAAGGCAGCGTGCTGTGCACTGGGCAGGTTGTTGTTCAGGGGTGAAAGAAATGAAAAACTGAGTTATGTGTGTGCTGTGCAATGTCACTCTGTAGCAACTGAAATCTTTGTGAGTCAATGCCTGTTGTTTTCTAGTGTGCTGCTGGTTCCTCTTTCAAAAAAAGACAACTCTGTGTCAGGAGCTTTTCCTAAAAATATTTCAAATTGTACAGAATTTCAGGCTGTCTCTGGAGAGGTCATTCTGTTGAGAAACACTTGTGCGTGTCAGTTTATGATGTCTCTAAGGATTATATGTGTGCAAACATGTCCTAACGAGACACAGGTGATCATACAGTAATTCAGGTGGGAAGGGGCCTCTGGAGTTCAACTGATCCAACCCTTCACAGATGTCAGAGCAATGAAGAGGGGGGAGACCATGGAGTAAATAAATGGTCAGGCCTGTTGTAGCTCAGCTGAAAGCAATTGGAGCCACAAGTTTAGTTGTTAGGTGTCTGGATATATTTGGTTACCTGCAGACTAACCTCTGAACCCTTTCTTCTGTATAATTGAAGGTGTTGTGCATCCAAATGCACAGATGTTGTTCTGAGCATAACTGAGTTCAGCTGTGGTTTCTGATGGACTGTGCATGCTCAAACATTCAGTCTCTGTTCCAGACACTGTCACTGGGGCTTCTAGCAGTGTTTGAGAATATCAGCTTTGTCTGGCAGAGGTGGTTGTGCCAGGTGTTGTGCACACCCAGTGATCAAAAGGCTCCCAGCACAGTCTCTAGCAAAGACAGAGAAATACTTTTTAATCCTAAACTGCCCTCTGCTCTGGTGCCTGCCTCCTGCAATTCTCAGACGTGCAAAACCTCGCTGAACTAGATTTTGTAACCAAGAATACATTCCCAAAGCAGACCAGATGAGTGAAAGTCATTACAATTCAGTAGCCAACAATTTACTCTTTGTGCAGAGTCACAAGTTCTGCTGAACGAGGACACTGTGAAATGCTCAGTAGTATCTTAGACATTTATCTAGGACACGCTACACATGAGATTCTATATTAATAGCAAAGCCTTTTTTTAACATAATCCTTTAAATACCTTAGAGGTCATTTTTACTTTTGAAAAACTACAGATTTTCCTGGTATGTACAGGCTTATTTGTTAGTTAGAAAAATTCTTGTCATAGAGTATCTTCTGCCACGGATGGAAGAAGGAGAGATGACTCTGTCAAGGAGCTTGGATGCTCATAGGATAAAAGAGCTTGTTTTGGAGAAGCTCAGGAATACTTTGTAAAAGAAAACTGAAGTGATTATGGTGAGTTTGCTAAAAATGTGTGATGGTTGAGTTAGTTGGAGCACCAAGGGACAGGGACAAAACTGCCACTGGAAGCGTCAACCTGAATTCACCATTGTTACCTTGTATTTTAAAGGCACTTTTGGGGTAAGATATTTTGTTCTGTACTTGGAAATGTTGGATTCCCTGACCATGTTTTGTGATGATAATGTTTTCCTCATCTGTCAGCCTGTTTTCTTCACTTTTTTTGGCCCACGACAATCACACCAATTAATAATTGCAAGTACATTCACTGGCAGCACAGCTGAACAAACCCAAGTGTGTTTGCCAGAAATGAACACCTAACTGCAGCTGGATTCACATTTCCAATGCCCACTTCAAGCTCACACACTATGATTGATTGTGTGCCAAGCTGAGCTGTCTCCCAGCACAGATTCCACTCCCCACACCCCTTTCCTTCCCCTCACACACATTTTTGATCTGAGCAGCCATCAGAGGAAAACTGAGAGGTTTTTGCTTTGCTTTCCTTGCTGCAGAAGTTTAAACTCGACCTCTTTAGGAAGTTCCCCAGGCTTCTCACAGAACAACAGTGAAATAAGCTACCTAATAGTGAATTGTTTTGAACAAATAAATCACCCTTTCTTCAGGCTTCACATTACTTTGTCTGCTAATGGTCACTGTAATCACATAAAGAATGCTGAAGAACTGACAGAAGTTCCAGCATCTTTTCTGGATTTATTTACCAAGTTCCCATCATAAATGTGACAGGAATTCCTACTTTTACCTTTCTGATCAGTTCTTGCTTTGCAGCCTGGCCTGAAAAGAGCTGTTTTTGGAGAATGGAATGCTTGCAGTGTGGGTTTTGCACCTTTAAATGAATATATTCTAAATCTCCAAGAGCATACAGGTAGTGAAGGTTGCCCTCCCTTCCCCTGCCAAGTGTCCTTTACAGACAGGAGGAACAATCCAAAGAAATTTGCAGGGAGTTCCTTGGTTAAGAACTAATCCTAGCCTGAAGTAGCTCCTTTCCTCTATAGAAATAAAAATAGACCATATAGATTCCTCTGTGGGTATGTATCTCCGTGCTTAGTAAATGTACTGCATTGAAAAAGACATGGCAACGTGAAATAGAAACCAGTTTATGTGAATATTAAAACTGTAAATTAGAAGGCTGGGTTACATCATGTTTTAAAAACAGCCTAAAAGGAAAAATCTTTTTTTTTTAAGGAAAAATCATGTTTGTTTTAGCATTCTTTTAGCATAATGTGATGAGTTATGGGAAGAGAAAGTGCTTTTTAATGAGATTACATTGCTTGATGTAGTGAAAATTATTCCTTATTCCCTTTGTGATCCTGCCTCACATTTCTGCTTCAGTTTCTGGAAACAGATGTTTTATGTCCCAGACTGACAGGTTATGTTAATAGTTCCTCAACAAGCTGTGATGCAGCATTTCACAGCACATAAAAACCTGGTCTCAAAAGAAGGCAATACCCACTGCAATGGGGCACAGAGCTGCCAGAAGTCAGGAATTCTGGCTTTATTTGTGTTAAATATTGATGATCTGTGTAGCAAACATTGTTTTTATTAAACTAATGAACTGCAGCCTGTGGAGAACTGAGAGGATAACGACATCTGTGTGTGTTTGTCACAGCTACAGCTTTTGCCTGTCATGTTGTTCCTCTGTCAGAAATGTTGGCTAAATCAGGTTTTTCTGTATTTTATTGCAGTCGTTCCTGCTTGATATAAATGAAGTTGTTGGCAATGATTTTTGATTGCATCATGTTTCTGCCTACAGCATCTCCCTCCTGTAATTCTGGTAGGAATAGGCTGTTGAGGCAGGAATTGTTTTGCAGTATACAGTGTGGTGTCAGGGGCAAGCTGAAGGAAATCAGCAGCAGGAGCAGCACAAACCAGTTGGATCAAAATGCATTTTGCCTCTATTGATGCAGCACAGGCTGATGTTTTTCAAGCGTGGAGTAATCACGGGGCAAAAAAAACAACTGTGGTATCCTGCCTCTGCATGTAATGTGATTAGCATCAAAGGGGGAGATGGAAGCAGCTGAAGGAACAAATCCAAAACTTCCCTGGGACACCATGGCAACTGGCCCCTCGCAGGGACAGCAGGAAGCGGGGCCTGGCCATTTCAAAATAAAAATTGCTTTGAATGACCTTCTGTTTGCTGAGTGCCGGGTGCCTGCTTAAAACCTGATGCTCCCAGGGACAGCTTCAGATGTTCAGTGTGTAGTGCCATGCACACTGCAAGCCTGAGCCTTGAGGAGACTGGAGAGAGGGAAAAGATTGTGGAAAATGCTTAAATATTTGGATACCAGAGATGTGTTCATGCAGCAGGATGGAGGTACTGTTCACATGTTACCCTTGGAGTGCAGTTACAAGAATGTGAGATCTTGGGAGTCAGAGGGATGTCTCTGCTCTGTGAGAGTGGTGAATAATGGTAGTGCTGTGTGTAGCTATGAAATTTAAAAGTAATTTTGTGTGCACGTTTTGTTCACAGCAGGGATTTGAGGAGCATTCTCCTGCCAGCACCTACGTTATTTCTAGAAAGCTTTTATGGCTCTTCACTGAAATGTAGACTTCACATCTGGTGCAGCTAATATATATTGTACTGAAAAATGTCCCTGATGAGTTATATCTGCTTAAAATACTTTTTCAGAATAATACATGCTCTATTTCTTCCTGAAATTTACCCTGCACAAAGGAGCCACCTGGGTTACCACAGCTCTTAAGGATATCTTCTGTTGTTTTCTTTTAGAATGATTTTTAGATACAACATTTGCAGAATTTTACATTTAAAAACCAGGCTGAACTGGACCTGCAAATAGATTAAGTCTGCTAGTTGGGAAGAATAATGTGAATTATCATGTGATTTCAGATTGACCATGGGGATGCACCGTCTGAAGCTAACAATGAACCCAGGCCAACACCAGCAGAAAATGGGGTAAATTTCACTGCCTCCCTCACACCAAAACCAGCAACTCAGGTTGTCCACAGCCAGCCAGCACCAGGTAAAAAAACCCAAACAACAAAACAAAGGAAAAGAAAAAAAAGTCCCATCTTTTCAAAATAAGTCTCGATAATAATTTTTCAAGTGCTTTGTGTTTAAAGAACAAAGCTGGGAAGTTGTGTGTTTGTTTTGTTTGTCTAAAATAGGTAGGAACTTTCCCACCACTTTTCTCTGCTGTTGGGGCAAACCTTCAAATATACAAATACCTGCGATTAACAGTTGCTCTGGTGGTGGAACTGAAGTTCCTTACAAGCAAGAAAACGTGCTGGGTTTTTTTGTTGCTGTTGTTGCAAGTGCAGGAATCTCTTGGAATTGTTTTTACAGCTATGGCTAAGTTATGCACGTAGTTACATCTTAGTCCACACACAAAATACAGGCTTAAGCACTTCTGTATTTTGTATGGACACATATGCCAAAGGAAATGCTTATTAAACACAGTGTTTATAATTTTATGACTGCAGTCTCTATAGGCATGATCTGAGTGACTTCCAAGGAGCTGGATTCATCCTGTGTGCAGGAATTGTGCACTGACATCACAATATGTGCTTTAGTTGTACTGTCAGCCTAATGCCACTCAAATGACTCATGTGGGTGGTACCAGTGAGTTCAGTCCTCCTTAGAAGTAAAACAACACAGCTCAGGTGGGCTTTTGGAAGGTCACCTTTCTGTGTTGGGTCAGAGGGCTGATGTTTTCCATGTTGCTCCTCTCCTGCTCAAAAGATGTGTTTTCTCCAGTGATTAATAACTGCCCGTGTCAGGGTGTGTCCTGTGTCACCTGCCATATTTAATGCTCAGTCAAGCAGCACAGTCATGGCTATTGTTTTAAAGGAATTAGAATTAAACATCTCTTCTACCTCTAGGTTCAGTGAAAGCACCTGCAAAGACAGAAGATCTTATCCAGAGTGTCCTCACAGGTAATAAATACACAGGTTACACTGCACAAATGATAAGCTTTTTGTCAAGAAAAACATCTTTTTTATGAACTAGGCCACCTGGCTTAGGCATTTCTTCCAAAAAAATCGCAGTAGCTCCTAGAAAATGTACATGCCAAGTGTTCCTCCTCAGGTTTGAAGTATTCAGTGTTTGGGCACATTTCATGAGATTGGGTGTCAACAGGGAATTTTTAAAAAATTGTAGTTTCAAAAGCACCAACTTACCATCTAACACAGGAAAAAGACTAGCATTATTGTGAGAACAGAAGCTAAATTTGTTCTGAATGTAGTGAATAGTAGTGGAACCATTTTACCACAGTGCTTTCAATCCAGTTAGCTTGTTTCAGGTAAAACTACTCAGTTAGTTTCTGCCATATTTCATTTACCCACAGTAAACAAGCAGCATTTGTTTCATTCCTGCTCATGGCAATCCCTGGCTCCTCTGATTCAAATCCTACACTGCTGGGAAAGTGAAGTGGCTTTTGTTATTACCATTGCAGAAGTGGAAGCACAGACCATCGAGGAGCTAAAACAACAGAAGTCCTTCGTGAAACTTCAAAAGAAGCACTACAAGGAAATGAAGGACCTGGTGAAGAGGCACCACAAGAAAACCACCGACCTTATCAAAGAGCACACGGCAAAGTACAACGAGATCCAGAACGACTACCTGCGGCGGAGAGCCGTGCTAGAGAAAACTGCAAAGAGGGACAGCAAGAAAAGGTGGGTTAAACACAGCCTGCCTCAGCACTGTGCTGCTGGGGATCCTCACTCGGGCCTTCTCTTACACCAGAGAAATCATATGGAGGTGACAGAGCACAGAGAGAACCAAAAGCAGCAATTCCTGGTTAACGGGGGATGAGAGTGTTGGCTCCGAGTTAGAGCCTTGGAAAAACTCAGGCTATAGTAGAAAGCATCAGATGTAGAATTAGGGGACAGAAACACCTGCAGATTAGAAACCTCTGGGAGTAGAAGGCATCAGATGTAGAATTAGGGGACAGAAACACCTGCAGATTGTAAACCTCTGACTTCTGTTTAAATCACGATTGATCCAGACCACTTGGAGATCTCTTAGTGACAGCCTGGCTTTGCCTGTGCATGAACACCCCTTCTGTGCTTTCTCTTCCCAAGCCTTGCACCACCCTGTCTCTTTCTGTGTGCTGATACAATTTTTACGTTATTTATTTATTTATTAATTATTAGTTATTATCAATTTAAATGCAGAAACCACAATGACTCCTTACTAACCTGTCCACAGTTACTGCCTTGTTCTTATGGTAAGGAACTGCATGTTAGTAAAGATCAACTCATAACTCCTGGCAAAGCATACACACACATAGAGCCAATCAGGGTCAGATACTCTTGCAACTGAACTTTAATTTCTCCCGTTGGTGCTCCCTTTTTGTCTTAATACCATTTATTTTTTAAAGTAACTAGATAAGCACAAAAGTCCTCTTAATTTTTACCTGTAATTGGTGTAGCTGCAGTTCTTAAATATGATGATATTGAATAAACTTTAAAAAAAGATTACTTTTTGGTAGGAGATGATCAGAGAAAAAAGCTGCAAGCCTGCTCTGGCTGCCAACCTTGTTGATGGCACCTCTAAATGTAAGTGACTGGGACTCAGGCCATAACTTGTCCCTGGGCAGGAGCTTATTCATTTCTGCTTTCCTGATGACAGAATGTCATTGGGCTTAATAAGAGCTTGACACTCACAATATATCTGTGTTCAGCTGGCCTAAACCGTTGCCAGTTTTCAGGCTTCCAGGTTCTGTACTTGAGTTTAACAAACTCCCTTAATGACTGCCTGTCATCTGCAAGCACAAGGATATTTTATCTGCAGTGTTTTCCATCACCAAAGTGTGTGACAGACAGTGGCAGGCAAAACAACAGCACGTTTCTGCCTTTTCTGCTATTCACATTTAAGCAGAAAATCAAGCTGAATAAATAAAATGACTCATTTGTTTTTGAGCAAAAGAGGATTTGGGTTTTTTTACTGTGTTGTGATCTGACTGCAAAGCATTCATGAAGTCAGGCAGTAAAACCCTGCAGTCTCCTGCGTGGAGCTGCCACAGTGGTGTCAGAGATGCGAAGTTTTATGTGCACATGCAGACAAGTCTGGAGGTTAAATTTTTAAAAAGGCAGGCATTTTCAGGGATTTTCAAACTTGCAAGTACATATTATCTCAAGCAGCAGACTTCTAATAGAACACTGCATCGCAAGGAAAAAGGGGATTTTTATCATTTTAAATTATTGCTCACACTATTTGCCTGTGATTGCAAAGTGTAAATCACTACTTCATAGGAGTCCCTGTATCAGATGGCCATAAAAAAGTGTTGTCTCTGCTCGGGAGCAACCTCTGCTTTATGCCCTTGTCTAAAACTGAGCCAAGATTCAGTAAAGCCATTGTCTACAGGAAGTTTGAAATATTTATTTATACACATGCACCAGTGTTTTGTTGGTGTTGCTCTGAAGTTTCTTTAATGATCACGTCCCATAAAAAGCAGTCAGTATTTTAGCCAGTGTTTAGAAATAGGCCTGATTTCTTTTTTTCAGTAATACAAGAGAAATGTCAGCTTTAAAATATGTATTGTGTAATGGCATCATATGCTGACTGTAATACTCATTAATGCTGTCTCCTGGCTCTGTGATATTTAAGTTACCCTCACCCATCACCCTGACACCACTTAACCTCTTAGCAGAATATTCAAATACAATAAAAACACAAGAAATAAAATGAGGCTACCTTGGGATTTGTGTCCTCGGATGGATGAAAGCAGGATCACGTTATTTCGGGTGAAGTAACTCTAAGAGACAGCAGCTGCACACTTGAACCTGGGAGAGAGAAGAGAGGCAGAGCCAGTTCTCTGCATTGTAATCTCGGCACATTTCTGAGGAGCAACCTCATTTTTCTCCCCGTGTCAGCCCTCCCTGTTCAAGGTTTTGTTGTTTTGTCCATCTCCTGCGCTGTTCTGACGTTTCCCAGGCAACTGATTTAGCACCTGAGCATGGCAGTAAACACAGCAGCAGAGCAGGGACACTGCATAATCTTATTTTTTTAATGTATTTTCCTTGGGTTTGCTTTAGTGTTGGCTTGAGCGTGATACTGGGTTTGCTGCTTATTTTTCTCTTGGGCAGTTTAGTGTCATCGTATTTCCTTTCACAGTTACATCCATCCTTCCTCCTGTCTTAAGAAAGAATAAAATAGACCCAGAGTGTTCCTTAGTGTTGCCTTTTAGCTTCCTTATTGTGTTTTTCCCTTGCTCCTGAGGGTTGCCTGTCTGAGGTTTGCTCCCCACTGGGGTGTGAACTTCCCTTCAGAAGCCAGCAGCCCACGGAGCACTTTCCTGTGTGTGCTATGCATGGCATTTCCTGAAGGGGGGAGAAAACACCAAATAAAGGGATGTTCCTACCATGTGAAGCATTTTGAAAATGCAGATGTAATGTTAGGATTTTCAATTTATTGCTGAGTGCGTGCAGGGACGACTCGCTTTCCAAAATATTCGGCGTTCACCCTTTCTGCTGAGGACTCTGCAGCTTTGAAGTTCCAGTTATGGCTGGAATTGGATAAACAAGTTCCATGAGATCTGTTCATGGGAAATCTTGGCAGCTGCATTTATAGCTCACTTATACTAAGTCTGGTTGACACCACCCTGGTGGGTCAGTGAAAGGAGGTTTAAAAGCAGTAGCCATCCCATTAATATAAATTATTGACCTTACAAGGGCTAAAATCACCTGTCTTCTTGCTCTGTGTGTGGTGCTGAGGAACTTACTAATGGACTACTTACAAATATCTGCCTTAAAAAGGCAAATTGAAATAAATAAAGGCAGAGTGCAGGTGCCTGGTGACTGAGACCCTTCGGGGTGTGCTGTGTCCTTGCAGGTCTGAGACGAGCAGCCCCGACCACAGTTCTTCCACCATTGAGCAGGAATTGGCTGCACTCGACTCCGAGATGACCCAGAAGCTGGTGGAGCTGAAGGAGAAGCAGCAGCAGCAGCTGCTGAACCTCAGGCAGGAGCAGTATTACAGTGAGAAGTACCAGAAACGAGAGCACATCAAGCTGGTAGGTTTGTGGTGTGGAGCTCGGGGTGAGCACTGATGGCATTGGGACAAATCCTCATTGAGTGGGGCTTCCTCCTGCTTGGGGTCCCTTCCAGAGCTTCACTCCTCTGAGTTCTGCTGCAGCTTCAAGGGGCTGTTGTGTCACTTTGTCACCGACAGCTTGGAAGGCACAAAGGCAACAGGATTGTTGCTACCTTTGGTTACATAACTCTGGCTTTACTGCAGCTTTTGGATGATGTTCCTGTTTTGTTCTGCCACTTTTTCCAACCTGCAACACACCATGAAAATAGATTCAAACATTGCCCAGGACAGAGGGCTGTGCCAAAGAGGGCTCCTGTGGCAGATGAATGCTTTAAGGGGATGCAAGGACATATTCTGTATATGGTGAAGTATTATTTTGCATTCATTGGTCCAAGTGAAGCTTTGTTTTTACAGCTGGAGTTTGGCTGACAACTACAGCAGGATCATAGGCCCTCTGAGCTGAAATGGAGGAGCTTAGGCAGATGGAAGCTGATGCTAATGGATATTAGGCAGAAAAGAACATTTTTAAAGGGTGTTACAGGAGTGCAAACTGTTCTCAACTGCAGACAACCCCCTCTTGCATTCTTTTCTATTACCTGACGTTTTCCCTCACTCCCGCTGGGTGAAGTGATTTGTCTCCTCTGCCCTGGCCAAAACGAGCAGGTCAGAGGAGTGGTTTGTGTGTGGATATGGCTCAGCAAAGCCTCTGCACAGGCTGATTTCCATGGATCACAGCTCGGAGTTGTGGCTCCCAAGTGCTGCCGTGTTCATCCCCATCCCTGTGTGAGGCACAGCTGCTCCAGGGTGGGTGTAGGGACACAGTTCTGCACCACAGGGGACAGTCCCCATCCCAGTAACAGCTGCTGGCTGCAGCTCAGAGATTGGAATTTTTATCAAAAAGAACCATTTTAGACCCACATAGTCGGGCTTATCTCGTGAGGTAACTCGTTTCTCATTCCAAAATAGGAAATGGCATTTCTCAAAGCAAAGTTACATTTCTGGCATTATCCAGTTAGGTGGTGGCAGACTAAATTCATTTTTTAGCACAGAACTTTCGGGCAGTTTTCCCTCTGAGCTGTGCCGGAGTTAATATTCCAATTAAAATTTGCCTTTCAGCTGAGAGATTCTTCCTGATGGCTTTCTTTTAGACAGGAGCCTATTGTTGGTACCTCTCTGCTTTTATCTAAGGAATGAAAAGTTGGATCAGACCAGCTATGCCTTGTTATACATTCCTGGTTCATCACCCTGAGAGGGTGATTTTACAGAATCAGACTTAAACTAGAAGGGTGATCAAACCAAATGGGTCCCATTTCCCACTTTATTCGCTGTTCATTGAACTGGCCCAGGAGCCCTGCCCACGACTCCTCTCCTGCCAGCATCCCCACCACAGGCGTGGCTTTTGTTACTGGTTTGGGCACAAAGGAGATGGAGCCACAGCAGATTTCAAGCCAATGACTCAGATCTTTTTCATTCTGTGATCAAAATGTAGGTTGTGCTTCTCCGTGCTTGGCTTTCATAGCTGTCATGCCTGATTTTCAACACCCCCTGACCACCCCGAAATCCAAACCATTCCTTGTAATAATCCTCATTACAAGAGGAATGTTTTCAGCCCTCACAGAAAACCCTGGATATTCAGTGACACAGGAATTCCGTTTGCAATTAGCATTGTGTAAATTCAATTTGTGACCCCGTATGATTTATCACAGGCATTTTCATTCCTAGGAAAGATAAAATATTTGAAATATATTTTGGTTTTACATTTAATATTGTGGAAGTGTATCACCTTGATGTACAGAGAAGTAGCAGTTTCTGTGTGAGTTGGATATGCACCAGTCTGGCTGAACTCCACACGTTAATAATGTGTTTACACTGATAATAATGTTTACTGGCTTTTGATAGTAGGTAATTAATCTGGGAATGGCGTAACACTTCTGTGTCTGCTGCAGACTTTTGAGGAAATTTAGCTGCCTGTATGATGTTTAGCTGAAAATACGTATTTTTATTTCTTGGGATTTGTTTTTTTAGCTAATTCAGAAGCTGACAGATGTAGCAGAGGAGTGTCAGAACAACCAGCTAAAGAAACTGAAAGAAACATGTGAAAAGTAAGTGTTGTTCCCTTTATCATTGATTGCTGCTCCTTGTGGGATTTGTTTAGATACTTTTTGAACCTCCCTTTATCTTCTATACTTTAGAGAAAAGAAAGAACTGAAGAAAAAAATGGACAAGAAGAGGCAGGAGAAGATCACAGAAGCAAAGTCCAAGGATAAAAATCAAATGGAAGAGTAAGTCTATCCCTAGATCCATATCCTTATACAAGATTTTTCACAGCTGGTAAATCAAAGGAAGGTCTCGACCCTGAATACGAGGCAGCCTTTAGTCAGACCTCACCAGAGTCCTTTCCCTGATAATAATTTCATTTCCTGGGGCTAATCCAATCTCCTGTTCTGTGAGCAGGGAGAGCCTGGGCCAGCAGTGTGGAGTGGGGATGTTCCAGGGAGCCCCTGATGGAGCACTTCCCCAAAATGCTGTTCATCCAGGCACTGTTCCCCTAAGTACAAATAGTCCTAGTGCTCCTGTTCCTGCAGGCTTTGATTTCATTTTGACTTGGGTTTCTATTTGTGAGTTAACTTTTCTCCTTAACTCCATTAGAGCTGCTCTCCCAAATAAATGGCCACACCACGCTGTGAGGTTTACTTTGCTTTTGGGATAAATTCCCCTCAGACACGGATGATGATCCTCCTCCAGTGACAGGACATCCTGGGGGGGAGACAGGGAAAGCTGAGCTCTGAGGGGGCAGTGTCCCTGTGCAGGCACAGCAATGCTAATTCCATTTATGCACCACCAGACAACACAAACTGTAGTTGTGCAAGTTGATTATGTTCTTCCCAAGGGCACAGGAGCCAGGTTTGTTTGTCCTCCTTCATTTGTTTTGGCGAGCAGCTCAAAAGGAAAATGGAGCATTTTAATCTTGCACTGCTGTTCTTGTTACCAGTCTTTACTTTAGAGCGGTTAAAAATACAAGAGGAACAAACAAAACAAAACAAAACAAGAAACCCTCTAATGTTTGAGTTTTAGCATGTAACAAAGGCACAACTGCGTTTGGTTTTCTGCAGGTAAAAAGGTTTACACAGGTTTTGGAGACTCTCAAGAGAGAATCTGTGTATTTGGTAACACTGAAAGGAAATCACACACACAGTGAAGTGTTTCAGGTAGTTTAAGAATCAACACATTAAAAATTTCAATAAACATCCTATTAAAAAAAGATGAGAATCATTTATTATGAAAAAGAGGGAGAAATACTTACTATGGTTAGAGCTGGTCAGAGAGCATGGAATTCATATTAGAAAAAACCAGTTGGCCATTACGGAAACGCTGCAGCAGTAAAAATCAATTGCAGTAGGAAATTATTTCTGAGAGGTAAATGAGGCACTAGTGAGAAAGGCTCAGGGACTGACAAGTAGCAATCTTTTTTTGTTTTCCTTTCATTTTTTTTCTCATTTTTCCTAAGGACCTTCCTCTGTCAGGCTTTTCAAAGAGCCCTTGGGAGAGGTGAGATGGGAACTCCATGGGGATGTCAGCTTTCCCCTGTCTGTGACACAGCTTGTCCTCACTCTGGGAGTAGGGCAGAGAGGAGTGAGACCTTCTGGTGAATCCCTTTTGAATCACTCTGGCTACAGCGTTGTTCATCTACAGCTTTTACACAAGTTTGGGAAGGAATATTACACAGGGATAATAATCCATTGTTTTAATTGTTTTTACTTAATTTTTTTACACCCACCCAGGGCTTGCCTAAACCCACCTGATTTTAGTGCCACCTGAGCAGCAGTTCACTGCTCTTGGCTGAGGCAATCGGGATTTGGAGTAACAGTCCTGAAACCGGTCAACTGAAGTAGCCACAAATTGTTATTTTATGTGCATTTACCTCTTTAGGGGTCTTGTGTTCAGCCTCTGGCTGATGGTTACCAAATAACAGTCTCAGAGAGGGACATAAAGTTCCATTTCCCCCGAGTTCAGCTCCATGTGGGGGCCAGGCTGTGGCTGCCCTGCTCCCGTGGGAGCTCTGTCCCCACGTGTCACCAGCAGTGCCTGCTCTGGCACAGGCTGTTCCTCTGCCACACCGTGGCACTGTGCCTCTGCTCACGGCTCTGCAGCTCCCACGCTGGCATTTGGGACTTGGGGAACACCAGCAGCACTTGGAAAACGTGGCATTATCCTGTGGGAAAAGCCTGCTGGGGAAGAGCAGGGGGGTGTTGTGCAGCTCATGGGGAAGTCTGAGCCCTTCCCATAAAGGTGCAGCCTGGTACAAGGACACGTTCAGGGAGTGCAGAAAAGTTAATTAGGCAGATCATTAAACATGGCCTTGATTAGACAAAGAGTTGCAGGGGGTTAAAATATGTGATGTTATTGAGTCAATAACTCGTGGAATGCTTCCCCCAGGGAGAAGACGGAAATGATCCGGTCCTACATCCAGGAGGTGGTGCAGTACATAAAGAGGGTATGTCAGGCCTGGGGTTTATTCTGCTCCTGGGGGCATAAAATGTCACCTCTCATCTTTTAGATTATATTCAACTGCGGATTCTAAGCTTCAGCAGAAAGATTCCACACCTGCTGACTTTTAGCAGGTGCAGTGTAGGCTTTGCTTCACATTCCAGTTAAAGGAAAACTGGGATTTCAGACAGCTCCTCATTAACTGTGAGTCAGCATTTGGGGGGTGGTGCTTAGCAGGGCAGATTCAAATACAATTTCATCTCTGAATATCCTGTGTGTATTCATGGAAAACGCACCCATTTTTTTAATGGGCTTGCTGTCTCATGAATGCAAAGATTGCATAAGGAAAGTCAATGAAGATTTAATTGCAGAGTATATTTTAACTTTAATTGTATTCGTACAGTCACTGAAATGTAAAAAGCATTTTGGGAGTTCTGTCAATACAAATCAAAGAATTCCATTACAGTTGTTAGCTTTTCTGCAGCTACAGGTGGTTCACACCGGGCTGAAATTGTGCATTGCAGTGCTTTGGGGTGTGAAATCACTGTGGAATGGATGCAGCCATTGAATTCTCCTCTTAATTTCAATGCAAAGATAGTTACGTTCAAAAGTTGGCCCATTTTTGCTTAGAAAAGCCTTGATTTAGGAAATAACCTAAAGAATTAGCAAATTAAGTAGGTTTTATGTCTGAGTGCGTTATTAAGTGAAGCCCAAAATTCATAATTTAATAACATAGGAAGTCTGCAGTAAGTCCTTTAGACATTTCTGATCCTGAACCTCAAGTGTGAAATCTGGGGTTTCATGTCCACACCCAACTGTTGTGCTCAGGGATGCTCGTGGCAGTGCTGTGTGATTTTATATCGGAATTGTTCATAGTTTTGATGATAACGTTTTAATTTTGATGGGTAGAATGTTTGTTGGGGAGGAGGTGGGACAGTGAGGATGTGCAAGCTCTGAAAAAAGATTCTCTGCTCTTTTCTGACAGCTAGAAGATGCTCAGAGTAAAAGGCAGGAGAAACTTGTAGAAAAACACAAGGAGATCCGTCAGCAAATACTGGATGAAAAGCCTAAGGTAAAGAGTTTTTGAACATATGTTACACTGCTAAAATTGTCCTTCAGGAGAGAAAGAGCTCTTGCAGCAGGTAGGCTGATGTTTAAACATGAGAGAATCCATTCAGAGCATCAGAGCCACCCTCACTGATACTCAGGGTGAGAGAAGCCAAGCAGCAGCCTGGTGTGGGCACCACCTCAGGTCCAGGTGTGGGATGAGGGTTATTTTTCAGTTGTTCAGAAGTTGTCAGTGTAAAAGGTGCTGTGGCCAGCAGAGTGTGCCCTTCCCTCCCCTGTGCCTGAGCTGCACAGAAGCAAAACACAGTTCCCATTGAAAGGAAAAAGAGATATCTCCTTAGCATGCTGCCCCCAGGCCCTGTGACCATGCAGCAGGACGGGTTTCTGTGGGAAACACGAGCTTTTTTACAGTAACAGTGCTTTATATTCTACATTGCTTGCTGGATTTCCTCTGTTTGATTTTATGTGTAACATTCTGAAATGCAAGTTTTGATCCTAAAGCCTAGGGGCTCGCTCTTGCTCCAAGTGGAGCTGGTGGCAGTTTTGCCACCAACTTCAGTGGAGAAAATTCGGAGTCCTGTGCTTGTTCTTGATTTTCCTGTAGGAAGACCTAGGTATAATCAGACTTCCACATGGAGGGAGATTTGTTTTCAGCAGGATTCATATCCAAGTGTAATTCTTCATAGCCCACTGTGTCATGTCTGCTTTCATTTTTTCTGCTCTTGCTCAAATGTGTATTCTTGGCTTCAGTTCTCATTCCTTGTCTGTGTCCACGGTCCCAATGGTAACAAGTGTTGTCATGTCATCTCTGTGAAGTAGCCAGAGAATAAATTAGGCTAAGGGCTGAATAGCCAGGAGTTTACAATAGTTTGGGAAAATAAAAATGTTTGCAGTTCCAATTTTCTACTCATCTTTTTAAAATCGTGTTTATAAGTAAGCTGGAACTTTTTGATGATGTGGGTATCTGGGTGTAAAGACTATACATATTATTATGTTTTATGTTTGGTGCTGTAGGATCGTGAGTTTATCAGGCTTGTGAACTGGAATTTAAACACTGCAATTTAAAATGCCAAAGAACAATCAGTTAGTGCTTCTAACACCAGTTTGTCTGGGATCCTTGGGCACTTGATTATTGTTTGGCTGTGTCCTTTCTTCTTTTTTTCTTGCTTTTTATTTTTAATTTATTGATGTACTGAGGAGTAGCATAAAGCACTGGAAATTTGTCACTGAGGACTTGAGCTGAATTTCAGAAGGTTGTGCTGGGCCAGCTGTGTTTGACTCTTCCATCAGTTCTCTCTCTGCCCAGAGTAAGGTCCTGGCACGGAGCAGCTCCAGATCCCTGTGCCCGCCCTGCCTCTGGCCACGGTGCCAGCTCCTCACCCTGCCCTCTCCATGCCTCCCGAGCCAGCCTCTGCAGGGCTGTGCTCACAGGGCCTGGCTCCAGGGCTTTTTCCCTTTCCCACACACTGAAGCGGGCCCTGTGCTGGATTTATGATGCTATGTGCCTCCTGCTTGCATGAGAGGGTTTAGGGAAAACATAATTACTCATTTTATTAAGTCTCTTTTTATGTTTTGCTCCATGTCCATATTTCATACCCATATTTGCCTCCTCAGTGACGGGGTGGATGGTATAAAATAGATCAAATGATTTCCCAGCTGAGCAGAGCTGATGTGTTTTCTGCAGGCAGCAGCCTTTCTGGGGGCTGCTTTTTCAACAACCCAGGCTCTCCTGCTTCAAACACCCAGTGAAATTTATGCTGGCTGTGTTTAAAGGCTTTTCTGGCAGCATCAACTCAGCCCCAAACAAAGAGTTTAATATATTAAGAGGGAAAGAATTTTCAGTATTCTCCCCAATAATTCCACTGGAGACAGATCTGCTGTCATCCATCAGTGCCATTTGGTTATTTATTCCTGCCTCACAGTTTGTTGTGTTCTGACTCTGTGCACAGAGCTCGTTCCCAGCCAGGAGGATATCGTGTCACCGAGTGTTGCCAACACACTGCCACAACCTCTCACAGTTTCACAGTTTGTTGGCTTTTCCCAAAGTTTGAGCTTGCAGCTTCCTCTCTTGTGGTGTGTGTAGGGCACCAGGAGAAAATTTGCCTCAGAGTGCTGTCATTTTAGACAACAGGTTTTAGAAACTGCACAAACTGGATGCAAAGTAGTTCCCTGTCCTGGAGGCTTGTTTTGTTTTGTTTTGTTTAAAATACCACATGTTTAGCTGAAAGTGCTTAACTCAGGACTGATTTACACCCTTAAGCTCTGCCTCTCCCTCATATATGTCATTTCTTTCTAGTGTTTGGATGTGAGACTATTCTGCAGCTTTCATTTGCAGGGCCATTGTATAAGAAAAAGCTTTTTTGCTCCTATGAGAGTTGGAGACTTGCTGAACTGGTACTTCTAGGCAAAAGGTTGGAAACAGCTTCTCGTGGTCCTGCTGGAGTCAGGGCAGGCATTGGCTTTAGTGGGCCCAAGAGGTGGTTCTGTGTCTGGGTGGGTGCTGACGATATCTTTGTGACTTTGATGTGTGGTGCTGCCGAAGCTGAGTGTCACAGGCAGCTCTGTGTGTGTATGGAGCCAGGCCAGCCCCTCGCACAAACACGCTTGGGAAAGGACACTCTCACATGTTAAGAAGTCAAATGCTGACTTGACTCTGGGGAAAAACTCCCTAACTTGCCATTTTAGTGAAATCATATGGGAAACAAAGTTGATTCCCTCCTGCTGCTTTTTCCTAACAGCATCATTACCGAGCAAGGCCTTTCTTTTCTCTCACTGCTTGTTTTTTCTTAAATTATCTACTGGCAGCTCTGTTATCAGCAACAACTTGTATTTTCTTTCTCTCCCATTCTACTGCTTTGTCTCCTCCTCTTAGTCACTGATACACATTAAGCTTGTCCTGTCCTTATCTTCTTCCCCTCGGGCATCTCTCCTGCCTGCTGTGGAGGCTGCTGCAGACAGCAGCTCTGTGCACTGCATTATGTCAGAGCAGAGGGTGATTTTGGATCCTGCACTCCAGCACGTCTGGCACACGACATCTGAGCACAGAGAGCGTCCAGGGTGGGCACGGCCACAGCGTCTCAATTGCTTTGTCCTTGACAGCTTGTGCATCAAATTAAACACAAATCAAGTGCATTTCCTTCCCCCTGCACCCTCGCCTCCAATTCCGTTGTAATTACAAAAATCAATACACGTGAGACATGACAAGGAATTAATTATTTTTCTGAAAATCGACTCAGTTACAGTAAATAGACCCAAGCCTCCTCTAATTGGAATCAATGAGACTTTTGTTATCCGTGCTCGTGGGTCAGAGCTACACTTAAATCTCAGTGTAATACTGAGACTCCTGTGCTCTTGCACCCAGCTCCTGCTCCCAGCCAAGTTGTCTGGATTCTTTTGGCTCCATGGACCATGTTCTTACAGCCCCAGCTGTCAAGGATGGGTAACTCCTGTGGTTCCTCAATCTGCAGCCCATGTTTCTGCTCACAGCTGCTCTACTCTTCACAACCCCAGCGTGGCCAAGGCCTGCCAGGTGCTCTGGGCTCCTGGAGGGATGTGGGAAATGGCCCAGTTCAGGGTGGGGCTTTGTGGGAAAAGGTCTGACAGATCGACAGAGGCACCAGGAGCTGTGCAGACTTAGAACAAAGTGTTGCATCTCTCTGGTCTTTCAAGTGAATGAAGAGAATATACAGCCTTAAGGCATGAAATTCCTTTTTCTCCTCAAAAAGTGTAACGAAAACAATTTTTTAAATTATAAATCAGTTCTTGTTAATGGAAAATACAGGCAGGTGATGCATACTAACTCACTTTCATACATTTATTATCTCCCAATTTGGCACGTGTTATTAATTGCACCCTGTGGGAGTTGACACTGCCACATCCAATCAAAAATTAATATTAACACTGTACCTGAAAAATTCATGGAGGCATAGAATGATACATAGACAAGTTGCAGAGCAGATGAACAAGGTGCTGATCTTTCACAGCAGTAGAGCCTCTGGTAACTCCAAGGCTGCAGCTTTGGTGCTTTAGGTGATGCTCTGTGGTCACCTCGTGCAGGTGATGCTGTTGGGTTAAATGGAGCTGTTCCCTGCAGGAGGGTCAAACAGCAAATGTGTCCTGGAGCACTTCTGGAAGGTATTTGAGCTGCCCTCAGAGCTCAGAGCCACTCTCTGCTCATGTGGAAGGGAGCAGCCCTTAGGAACTTTGATGAGTATTCCAGTGTTGCTTCAGCTCGCTGTTAACTCACAACAACAATGCTCTGTCCACCACAATCCCTTTTTTATCCTTCACACCTCTGCAGGAAGCCAAGCTGTCTTTTGGGCAGGCTGCACTTAATTCAAACACTTCCAGATGCATTCCAGTTCAACCACAGGCAACTCTTCAAGAATTTTGGGGAAGGAGTTTGGAGGAAAAGGTTATTTCAGTTTACTGGGTTTCATGGGACTTTGCATTGCCTGGATTTGGATTGGACAGGGGAAAGTTGTCCTCCCAAAAAATGAGTATTCAGACCCATTGCAAAAAAAAACCCATAAAAAATTATTTGACAGCCAGTGTAATATTTGAAAAGTCCTTCTTTTATTTTCTCCCTGTTTAGGTAAAAATTTCTTTTGTTAGTTCATTCAATTCTAACATTTCCAAAGTTTAAAAAGAAATCTGTCTTCAATCTGTGGCTGCTAAGCTAAAATGACTTATGGCATTATCTACCAAAAAAGCAGAGAATTAAGAGGATTGAAATAATTTACTGTTTGTTTCACTGTTTAGCTTTGGGTTTTGGTGCTTGTGTATTCATCAGAGAGAATAATAAAATACTTCTTTACCTCATTAAGTGGGCAACAGCACAGAGAAATGAAGGGAATTTTCATAGGCTCAGTGACCAAGAAATACTTAAAAGGAATATCTAAAAGAAAAAAAATTAACCATAGAGTGAAGTTTACAAATCTTCCTGTGACTTGATCTGGAATCTTCCCACCTGTGCATCAGAGCTTGTGTTTAAATGTTGGGATGCAGTACTCACGGCCCATTCCCTGCAGGATCCTGGCACTTTGCTCAGCGCCTCTCAGCATCCAGCCCTAAGTGACAGCGAGCCCAAACTTGGAGCAGCCACAGCCCTGATGGGTTTGTAAATGTTGTAGAATGTAAATGGTGCAGTTGCTAAGCAGTCCCCAGTTGCAGAGTTATTATTTTGGGGAAGTTAGGGTGGTCCCTTTTTTTCTGTTTCTCCCAATGGGATAAATAGTGCAGAATGCACTTTCAGCCTCTAAACTGAGTAGTAAATAATTTCGCTTCACTCGTTAAAAATAAAGAGGCTGACCTTTATCCTATGCCAGTTTTATAGCAATAAAACTTCCTTAAGTTCTCTGAAGTGACTGACACGTCACAGGCCTGAGATCAAAAGAATTCAGTCCAATAACAGGATGCTCAAAGGATTATTTTCGATTTAGGCCTTGCTTGTTTACATTTTTCTTTACAAATCCACATTTTAAATGGTTGTTTATTTTTTCCAGCAGAATAACTATTGCAGTGTGAGAATTGGGTATCAGGTCACAAGAGATACATCTAACAATTTAAGGTGATATTTATTGTGTTAATTGAACATCTTCAGTGTTACTCTTACACGTGGATGTTCTTGGAAACATTAACTTTTAAATGAACAGCATCACATTTTCAGTGTGAATATGCAAAATGCTCTTAAATTTTTTTTTTTGAATTCTGATAGGACTTTCTTTTAAATAAAAATATCACAAGCTCTTTGTAGGAAGAATGTAAATGTAAAGAAATACTTTGATGAATGGGACACGTGGAAAAATATGATAAATTTAAATTGGATTTTATTGGTAGAGGGAGATATTTTTCACACATGCGTCATGGAGACTGAAAGCCAGAGAAAACCCTGGGTTTGCTCTGGAGCTGCAATAAAAGGGGAAATAAATTACGTAAAGGGCCAACTTTTTTCAGTTTTGCAGTAGTGTAAATCAGAAGGAACATTACCAAGTCACTGGTGCTGCTGGTGATTTAAAGATCCTCGTGAAGGCGAGCGTGTGGTCCGTAATGGGGGCATGGGGCAGCCAGACCTGATTTGTGACGGTTCCTGAGATGGTCCTGGGTAACGCGCTCATAAATTAGAACTGTGAGGGTGGCGGTGGTTTGGCTTTTTTTTTTTGTTTTTTTTTTAAGAAAAGTGATTTTAGAATCCAGCTACTCTCTGTGGACAGAAGGGTTCACAGAGAATGATTTTTAAAAAAGAAAAAGGGCACGGATAAGCCCGTGGCTCACATCCCAGGCCCCTGTGGTTCGTTGTTAATTGGCCTTTCTGATACAAAAAAGATGAAACGCGAAGCGGAGCTGAGACTGTGCTGCATTCCCAGCTGTTCCCAGGGTGTCCAGCTTTGTGGGACACAGGCAGCACTGAGAGGTCCCTGCTGCTCAGGAGCTGCCCGTGGCTGGAGGCAAAGCAGAGGGAGCTGCCCGAACGTTCCCAGGGTCAGAGGCAGCATCCCCGGATTCCTCCCCGCTCAGCAGGAGGTGCGGCTGCACCCGGGGCAGTCCTGCCTTGGGACAGCGCAGGGGTGAGAGGCACAGAACGGGCTGCGTGGGGAGGGACCTTAAACCACCTCGTTCCACCTCCTGCCCTGCAGGGACACCTCCCACTGGGCCAGGTTGCTGGAATCCAGCCCGGAATCCAGCTTTGCATCCAGCGCCAGCCGTGGCAGCACAAGGAGTGTATCCACCTTGCTCCTCAGCAGCCCTGGTGGCTGCTGCACAGTCCTGAGGTGCTGGATGGCAGCACGGATGAGCCCAGCTGTGTGGGACTAATGAGAATAAAGGGGTCATTATTTACGATGATGCAGATAAAAAATGTGTGTTCTCACGGCAGCCCAGTGCCGTGAGGATCCAGCAAACTGAGGGAACAGACCCTGTTCCCTTGGAGCTGGGTCACTGTTCCACAACAACCCCACGTGCAAACAGACCCACTTGTTAAAAGCAAGGGCATTGCTTCATTTGTAAGGGAACAGATTTTACAATAGTGCACTGCTCCTCTAATTCTTAATTTGAGTCAGAAAGCAGATCAGTTAAAGGGAGAAAAGGGAAGTCATGAATTGTTATTAAAATGATCAGCTGCGTAGTGAACACCAAAAAGTAAGAAGTACCTTTTCTCCCTTGGTAACCCAGAGTCCTAGAATGGTTTGTGTTGAAAGGTTCCTTAAAGGCCATCCAGTTCCAACCCCCTGCCATGGGCAGGGACACTTCCCGCTGTCCCAGGTAGCTCAGAGCCCCATCCAGCCTGGCCATTCCAGGGATGGGGCATCCACACCTTCTCTGGGCAGCATCCACAACTCCTCTGGACAAATATAATTTCCATAAGCAGACCTAACTTCTAATTTTAACAGGTGTGAATAGCTGATCCCTCTCAAAACAAGTATGCAGAGAAAAGTGCAGTGGGTTTCTCCGTAGGCTGAAGATAAAACTGGGGAAAGGGTGTGAAAAATCAATGTATAGCTTCTTTCTGCAAAGTTGAGTTCAGGATGAAAACATTGTTAGGAGAGCACGTTTTCTCTGCAGAAGGTGCTCCTCTTAACGTGGCTAAGGATGACAAGAAAATGCCACCCTGGAGTGAGCAGTGTAACACTGAAAGGACCCTTTCCTGTTCTCTGTGGCCTCTCAAATGCTTCCACCTGCACTGTCCCATTCCCTGCCCCACCACAGAGCTCCTGGGTTGGGTTAGGGCCGAATGCCAGCTGTCGCTCAGTCCCTGCACCCCTGTGACCCCCTCCTGCACTCCCTGTGCTTCCAAATTGATTGCTTTCCACAGCAAAAAATTCCCAGAGTGGGACAGGTGGCCAGCCAGGTAGAACTGCCTGTGAAAGAGCACAGAACTAACCCGTGTGTTAACATCGTGGTCTCTGAGGAGAAAACAACCAAAAGTGATGCTAAAAAATGTAAGAAGCCAGGGAGTGCAAACGTTTTGTGTCAGGATGTTTAGCTTAGACTGCGCAGTATTTAAACCTGCCCAGAGAGGGCTGTGCCGTGGAAATATTTGTGGTTCTGCAAAGGCAAGTGCTTTGCATGCTAAATCTCAGGGAGCAACAGGGCACCACAAGCTGTTGACTCCCCTTCCCCTCTTCATGAGCTCGGCTGGCACTGCAGGAAAATCCGTGATAAAACACAGGCTGAATTATGCATGGGGTGTGCACAGAGAGGGTGTTTGGAATGCATGGCAGCACACAGAGACACTCCACAGCGCACACACAGCACCATGGACACACTCGTGGCTCTCGGACTGAGCCAGAAACTCCACACAGGCACAACCAAATACTCCTGTGCCCATCATTACAGCAACAAGCAACATATTTCTTCATTATCAGACCTTCAGTGCAACATGACAAATGACACGAGATTCAGTTTGACACAGCTAATGGAAAAGTGTTGAAAGAAATATTAATGCTTAGTATGTGAACTCATTAGAGGGATGCTTTAAAATGCATGAAATGAGGGGAAAAATGTGTTCTCTAATGAACAGAGAAATAAAATCAGTGGTCCTGCAAAGCTCGTAGTGTACGAACAGCTCTGTGTATGCAAGTCATTTGTCAGGAGAGTGACAATGTTTTTGTGCAGAACCACCCTGCAAAGCAGAGGCACTGATGGAAATAATGCCGGGTGTCTGCGCAGGAGGGAGTCGGGCAAGCTGCTTTAACTGTACAGTCGTGACAAGGTGGGTGATGGGTTCATCTCACACTGAGACCCTTTAGGATGATAAATGTACTGTTAGAAAGGGTAACAGGAATACCAAAACTAGTGTTAGAGTTTCAGAAGTATACCTGGATTAAAGAGTGTATTAAAAATCATGTCTAGCCTATTTCGGGGGAGGATTTTTCTTTTTGGAAACAACAAAAATAACAAGAAAATGCTGTTGTTTTGAGATGCAGTCTCTTTCCCATGAGATTAGGAGTACTGAGCTTGGTAGGGGAAGCAAGCCCTGCACGTCCAGAAGGGAGAGAAAGCGGCAGGGAAACGTTTCAGCCCCATTTCCACATTGTTTCCCGTGCTGCGTGGGTGAGCTTTCAAGGGTCTGGCAGCCCTCTGGAGTCAGTAGCAGCATAGCTGGGAAAGATGTTCCCTGGAAAGATGACTTTTCATTAAATTTCTCCTGTGAGTCACTTGCAACAAATCAGCATTTTCTAACAGAGGAGTTCCACAGGGTTGCTGCAGTTGCATAATCCAGGAGCTGTGGGTGATGGCAGTCCATAGGTTGGACTGGAGTGACTCAGTAAATTCCCACTGTTCGGCCCTTGTTTGGAAGGAGGTGTTGCCAAGAGAATGTGGAGTGTGACTAAGCACCTAAACTGCAGCTCTGTACCTGAAAATGATCTCTTTTGTGGAGTCCCAGAGATTTGTCAGTTTTGTGTGGAATAAATGGATGTGCCTGGGAAGGGGAGGCCTAATCCAGATGGGGTTAGAGTGGGAGCCCTGACTCCAGCAGGGTCAAGGCAAAATTTAAACTTTCTAACGTTATCTTTTAACATTGTAACCAAGTCTTGTAACACTGAGTTTGCCAAGTCAGGAGGGTGGTGAAAATTCACGATTTTTGTTCTTTTTCCCTTACTCCCTAAAAGAAATGAAAGAAAAAGCAGTATTGATGTTTATGTGATAGAAAAATTTTTCTTTTTAAATCTACTGAGTAGGGGCCAGGAAATCTCAGCCTTGGTTCATTCAACCAACTTTGCAGCTCTCCACATTGGCCCCTGGTTTATAGAAATGAAGTCATTCACTAAAGAGGGTTATCTAGCATAATATTACCCTGCTGATAATGGAAGGAGGTTTCTCAGCCTGTTTTGCTTCTCCTTTTTTCTATATCCCCACTTTTCCCCATTCTATCTGCTCTCCTACTTGTCCTTCTACACCTTGCATCAAGCTTTTCACAGTATGTAATTTCTTTCTCCTACTCTTTCTATAGACTTTATTTACTTACACTTTTTATAGCTTTTCCTCCCTCTTCCTCTTTGCCATCACTTGCTGCTATTAAATTTCAAGGAGTATCTCCAAGTACCTGTGGGAATGGTGTCTCTTTCAGATTAAAAAGCAGGTTTGAAGGAGCAGCCTGAAGGGGAAAGGTGTTAAAGAGCTGCCATGACGTGGTCTGCATATTTGTGAGCTTGACTGGGAATGCAGGACGTGTTCTGAAATCTTCCATCAGATAAAAGAGAGGATACACAGGTTACAAAGATGTGTGGAAAATATTCCAGGAGTAGAAGAGCTGCAGTTCCAGAGACAGGGAGCTGCCTGATCCAAACCAGCCCATTTCAGAGTGGCTGGGCCACTTTCCCACTGCACAGGAAGCGACTGAGCCTCGTTAGGCAGAGCCCAAGCTGAGTATCCTGGGCACAAAAGCTTTGGGAAAAGGCTCCCCACTGCTGTGCTTTGGTTTTCAGAGGGACAAACACACACAAAGGGTGTTTAGAGAGTAAAGACTGAATTTCATCAAATGCAAAACTTTTTAGCTTATATTTTCAGCATGCCTAAATCTAAACGTCTTTATATCAAAATTCTTCACTGTGTGTTTGGGGTTTTTTTCCCTTTCAGACCTGATCAGCCATTCACACAGTGCTATTCATCGTCAAAGACGGTCTCCAGTAATATTTTACATCTCCTTTGATTTCTTTCACTCATTTCTTAAAGCAAGGTGACTGCTGACAAGCAATTACATGCCAGTTTTAGTGTAACAAACACCCTTGATTTATACATCAAGGAAGCCCAGTCCTCACTTGGCAACAGAAACAGCCCTCAATTAGAATGAGATAAAACGAGGAAAGCTGATTTCTGTGGTACCATAACATCACCCACTTTCTTTTTCCCTTGCAAAATGTGCTCTGCAAATGCACATTATAGAACAAACAAAATGTATGTGCAGATCCCTAAAGCACATCACAACAGCAATGTTTTACAGTGCATCTGATAGCCAGTTACACTGAGAATTACATCTTCTGTGGTGCTGAATGGGCCTGCAGGTTTGTGATCCAGGACGCTGAGTCCTGGTCCCCACAGGGCAGATAGAAGTGTCTTCTGACATCTGAAGATTAATAAATGGAGCATTACTTAGGAGCCAAGCTGTTACCTGTAACCTCACAAACCCCCTCCTGGCCAGCATGAATTTTAATCACATTATAAGGAAATGGAGTAGATATAATCCATTTGTTTATGTTGATGAATAAATGTGTTTTTCTATATGTAATAGTAAATATTTGGCTATGTGTGCATATGCACACATGCTCATAAGCTATATTAAGAACATGCATATGCTGTAATTTTAGAGATTTAGTCTGATATGTACATTTTAGATGCATCTGTTAAACTACAGTTATTCACAGCCTTGCAGCATGGAAAATTCAGTATCATAAAATTCTGTTAGCAATCTTCAAACTGGCATGATCACCTCTCTGTTAACTACAGTGTGGTTCAAACCTTTTTTTTTAACTTTCTTTCCTTTTTTCACCCTGTCCTGTAAAATTGCCTCCTTAACATTCTGGTTCCCTTGTGGAAAGACAATAAATGGGAAACAAATTTTGCCTGCCCGTTGGGAGCCTTCCTTGGCTGTGAACGCAGCAAAACGGCACAAGGGAAGGGAGCTCAGGCAATGGATGGGAATCAAAGGTTTGGTCAAGAGAAGGCAACACAGAGCACTGAACACGCTTTTCACAGCTCAGGAAGGAGCTGTGCTGGGGTGGCAGCTGAGTGATTCATGGACTCATCTCCCTCCTTTCACCCTGTAGAAAACACTGAGTATCTGTGTAGCAGCCTACCAGTAACATGAGTTACCATCGTCCCTGCTTATCTCTGATGAAACTGCCCTCATGCTCCTGGAATTGTATTAGGGATTTGTTAGGTTAAGCACATTGGAGATTTTGAGGTGTTCAGATAATAAGGGGTATATAAATGCAAATTAGACAGTAAATATAGGAGGAAGCCATGGAGGGTTTCACTGAGAATTACCTGCTAGATAAATTCTCTTCTCAACAAGCTGCAGTGGCTCTTCCCTCCGAGGAGAGGCTCTTTGCAGTGCTTAACAGGTACCTGCTTCTCAGAAAGGGCTCCAACAGCTTTATCTCCTCACCCCAAAGATTAACACATTGTCAGTAGTGACAGATTGCAAAGCAGAGAGATGGATTGGCAAGGGAGAAGACAAGTGAAGCATCAAAATGTCATCCTGCATTCATTATGTCTGTGCCTTCCCAATTAATGCACAGACTCTCTGCTCTTAATGGAATCGTTACCTCTAGAGCTGCATAAACCATTCTGCCTAACACTGTTTATTTTTTCCCTCCTGTTCATTGTGAAACAAATGTTCCCTTTCTCCCCATCACTTTCCTCTTCCATTTTTCTAATTGGAAATGATACTTTAAATTTGCTTTCATGTTTATTATTCCAGCATTGCTCCTTCCTGGGATTATCTGGATGCCTTTGCCTCCCCACCTGCCCCATCTGGTATGGGGGATAGGGAAAGCTCCATCACTGAGAGCTTCTTGTACCAAAGTTTAGACTAACGTTTCACAGTTCCACACTCTTTGTTGTGTTGATACAGTAATGAAACATCTTCTGTTCCTGCACTGAGTTTTCTGCTGTATTCTGCTATATTCTGGTGGGCAATTCTTGCTCGTGCAGACAAGATGTACTGACTCCTTGCTGCCCCAGCTGTGCAATTACTCTGTATCCACCAGCCCTTGCTCAGTTGTAGAGCTGTGGAAGTACACTTACAGACTGATCAACACCCTCCAGTGATTTGAACTCCTGGGTTTTCCTTTGAGTTTTATCTTTTGCTGAAGGGCACCATCCCAACATTTCTATCTTCTTTACACATGGAGTACAAAAGCTTTGTAACCATCACCTTTCTGTAGTGTTGCAGTGCCAGCACTCCCCCAGTCACCCTTCCCTCACCCATTTCAATCAGATTCACTTGCTGTTTGGTGTAGCATAAAAAAATAATGGGACTTTCTAGCTCAGAAAAATTGTTGCATTTAGAGCTGCTAACATATTGTGAGAAAATACATTTTGTATTGGTTTGTTGGGTTCATTGTCTGCCTCGCTTGCAGATGATGTTCCTCACTATGCAGAGGGCACCTTTCTGTCCGGACTTGCTGATTGTTTTCCACCACAAGCAATGTTCTCCAATAATTTTTGTGGTGGCTTTTCAGGTCAAGGCTCCTGTTTCTGCCTCCGAGAGCTGGGCAGTTACTGTCTGGTGCACAGGCCTGTGACAAGATGCAATATTACTAACACAGCAGGGAAAATCAGAAGTGTATTATTCATGTCATGTGAAGAGTCACAGCCTGGCCTATGTTTTGTATGAAAAGCTGCCTTCAGAGCAGTAACCGATCCCACTCCATCTTCTGCCTTACCAGATTTACATTTTCCTGAGCAAGTATTTGGATGAGATGATCTCTACAATCCCATACTCTGTGCAACCCACTATTATTGTGATCTGTGAGCCACAAATTGCTCTTATTTAATACTTCAGTTTCCCTCTCAGGAGTTCCCTCTCAGCAGACACAGGATTCCACGATATTCCTCAGCTGGCCCTCTCAATGCTATTTGCAGCTCTTGCTGCTCTTCCTGTCACTCACACTCAGTCCTTCACACGCAAACCATAATTTTCCTGAGTGCCTGTGCAGCCCTGGCTCGTTATTTACCACGAGGGTGGCTCCTGGGACAGCAGCTCTCAGAGGAGCCTTCCCCCAGCATCGTGTCAGGTTTCCCATCCCGGCTCCGGAGGAAAGGGAGCGATATCCGGCAGCAGTTCCACATTATGGATTTCTTACTCATTTCACTTCATAGGTTTTAGAAGTGTTTTAGACACTTAGCAGCTTCTGTTGCAGTTACGGGGGTCCTTAATATGCAATTAGATACAGAATTTTGGGGCATTCTTTGTCTCCTGAGCCTGTTAATTAGTAAAGAAACAAAATTTCTAACCCTTCCTTTAACTGTCTCTTTTAACTGCCTCTTAACCAATTTTTAACCCACAACTGAATGATGTCTCCCCTCATTCTTTTTTGCCCTGTGTCTTGCACTTCCCTTTTTGATTCAAAATCCAGTGTTGGAATTCACACCAAAATGTTGCCCTTGACCTCCCTGTGACTCCTAGTTCCACTGAAATTGCTTCCTTCTTGTTGTTGAGTTTCAGTTTCTGTTATCCGCCCGTAAAAACCTAGGATTCAATTCCCTGGAAGTGACATTTGGGGGTTATTTCTGTGGAGTTATGTTCAGTTATGGCATTGATCCCTAGCAGTTCATTGCACGTTGCAATGTTAGTATTTGGGATCAGCTTGTGGCCTGAATAGAAAGCAGCCCTTTTTGGGGGCTCAGCACGGAGACAGAATGTGCTGGTTTCCCTCTCTCCTTTACCTGCTCTGCAGACATTTCTTTTCCAAGGCATTTTCCTGAAGGATTTTCTGTCCCTGGCCTGTCCCTCAGGACACTCAGCCCGAGGCAGCAGACGGCCCCGGTGCCTCAGTGAAGCTGCTGTGCCTCGTTTGCAGAGCTCCGAGCAGCCTGAGCTTCCCCTGGATCTCAGCCCATCAGATGAAGCACTTTCTCTTCTGAGCTGCCAGAAGTCAGGCTTTCCCAGTTTCCACTTTTTCCTTGTTCTTCCCCAATTTGTACTTTTTCACTGCCAAGCTCTCTTGGCAGCTCGAGGTGAAGTGCTGTTGAAACGCTCTCTGTTGTTACAGGCCCCGTGGAGTGGTTTGGGGTTGCCTCTGTCACAATTCAGCAGCAGCAAAGTTTCAATCATTTTCAGGGTGTTTTTGAGCCCTGCAGCTGGTGCTTCCTGCCTCCTGCCATGCAGGGACATCTGAACAGGCCACAGGGATCTCTCAAATAACAGCAGCAGGGAGGTGCCCACAGGACGAGCAATGGGAATGATGAAAAGCTGCTGGAACAAGTGGACTGGGTAAACAGCTCATAAGTAGCAACAATTTCTCCTGATTTTTCTATTTTTACATAGAATAATTGATGGGGGGGTTAATATTTTTTTAAATTAATATTTGGAGATGGACATTTTAGTTATTTTACTCTAAATCGCTGATCAAGCACAATAACTTTCAAGCTGGTATCTCTTTTTAATATACTGAACTTTCATATTTGTTTGTTTAGGCTACTATGCTCTAAAAAAACCCAACATATCAAATCAATATTTTAGGTTGGGTATTTGGGCTTATTTAGACTGGAAATTTGATTTCTAACACCATAAACTAAAGAATATGGTGCATAGTTCACCATGTAGATCATTATGTGGTCAGAAGTACTTTGTTTTCCTAATGAATCCATCATGGCATGGAGACCTGTAGAGTTCCTAAACACAGAAAGGTAAAATTCTAAACTCAAACACCATCTTTGAAGTACTTGAGTGAGTTGTGCCCTTTTGTAAATGTTACCTATAATGACATCCAGATTCTCCATGAGGGTTATCCCATATAGCTTTCTAGGTGTTGAATATTTACCCTTTTTAAAATTCAAAATTCATCTGGAGTCATAAACAGCAGACAACGGTGGGTTGTAATCATCCCATTCTGCATTTCTGAAAGGTTTTATTTCATTTTAGTTAGTGCCTGAAATCATGCCATCCTCTTTTTCTCTTTTTTTTATTTGGTGGCATTCTTTGATGAAAATGGCTGCTCCTTAACCTGTGTTTTTGTGCCAGGGTTTCCTTCAGCCTCCTTTCTTGAAACAAAGACTGTTGCAACCTCAGAGACAGAGTGAGTTTTGGTATAAAGATAATATTTCACTGCTGTGTGGGGTTTTTGGGTCTCAGTCTCGCCCTTAGATGGAAGTGTAGAGTGCTCTGCAGCTCATCTGTTAAAGTTTAATGCTGCTGCTAACTGGCAGTGCAAGAGTACTGTCATCCTGGGAATATTTCACCCTTTTCACCTTTTCCTGCTTTTGTGTGGCTTTGTGCAAATGCGATGAGTGCCAGCTGAAGGACTGGTCAGGTGGGAGGGATGCTCTAATTGCATTTCCTCAGACTTTGCATTTCCAAGACTTTCATCTTCCCACATTGCTGTGCTGGTTAATTCACTTGAATTAAATGAAGAGTCCTAAAGTGAATTCTTATGAGTTAAAAGGGCCACGAAATAATGGAGCTGAAGAATACTCCAAGGGCAGTAGGTGCAGGACTCGGGGTAAGGCTCATCTGAATTTAGATACCTACAGGAAACCTGGGCAGGTCTCAAGTCCTCCAAGGGAAGGAAATGGTGCTGGGAAGCAATTCAGCTCTCCCATTTTTTTGCCTGTTCTGTGAGAAGACCAACAGAGAACTCACAGAGATTCCAGCAGGACCTATGGCACACATTTTGGTTAAAAATTATACTGAGGGTGAGGGTTTTAAATGGTGTCAGCAGCACTGGCCTGAACCTCTCTAATGGAAGAGACAGGCGTTACATTTCTGAAGCAAAGGATGAATGGAGATTACCTCTTCTGACAGGTGTGAAGCTTTCTTGATACACGTGAAAATAAATCTGGGATACCCTCCTAATTTGTCTGTGAAATGGATCTCTTTAGGAGAATAATTCTTGTGGTTTAGATTAGCTGTCAAAGAAGATTCTTAAATGGCTCCTTACAACAAAAAAGTGATTTATCTTGGCTGGGTTTTTTTTCTCTACATGAATATAGTATCACTAGATTGCAGTAATTTCAAGCTTTTGGATAAACCCCACAAGGGCTCTCTGGTCCCCAGCGTCCCCTTCTAAATGGCCACCTAGCTCAGGTTTAGGCTATTCCAAGGTAGCTTCAGTTACCCCAAACCAGTGAATCCAAAGTTTAAATACAATTTATGAGTTGCATTGCATGCCTTCAAATCAGAAGGAATAACAGCGAGTACTGCTGCATTCATTGCAGATACACATATGTCTTTATATACATATTTAATAACAAAAAGCAAGGAAAAATTGTAAAAGTCCAGACTAAATGTTCTACATTTTTATTTCATTAATTCAGGAATGTTTTTTGGAAAAACTAAAAATTTAAAAGAGAAATTTAGACTGTCATCATGATGATAAATTATAAGCCAATCCTCTCTTAAAGAGTGAAATTTGACATTCTAGCAACCACTGACATACACAAATAAGAAGTGAATTTTACCTTGTGTGCCATCAGCTGAAATTATTTTATAAGACTTATTATGAGAAGAATGATTCAATTTGCACAAAAGGCTCTTGGATATATTGAGGTGTTTTCTGACAGACAGAGGTTTGTGCTACAGATGTGTGTTTATTTGTTCACATCTGAGCGTTGCTGATGCCCATTTCTGTTGCATTCCTTTAGCACGGAGCAGCTCCGTGCTTTGATCAGTCAGGTTTTACAAAGATTTAAGATTTTAGATTTAAAATCTGCAAAGATTTTAAATCTAAAATGTGAAGAGTAACTAAGTAAGGGAGCATAGGTTTTATTGTTAAGAAGAAAGGCAGGTTGTATTTCATCTGTGGTTTTGCTTGTGAAAACAAGTTAAAGCTAGGTATAAATTCAAGTTTTGCTTTTTGATGCTGTAAGAACAAAGTTGAGTTTGTGTTGCTCATTGATGCTTCACCTATAAACTGGATGAAGAATGTTTTACTCAGAGAAAAAAAAAGCAACTTCGAAAAATTTCAACTGCCTTTGCTGCTAATCTGTGGAGAATTGGGTGGCATTGCTTTACCAGAAAAGCAGAGAGAAGGGCTGGGATGTGGAAGTATAAAATGGCACATTGGCTGGAAACCTGCTCCCAGTCCTCAGAGTTGCAGTTCCCAAGCAGAACAGGTCCATCCCTGGGAAGAGCTGTCCCTCAGCCTGGGTGGTACATTGGACAGCGCTGGGACATGCCGTGGGTCCCTCCCCGCAGCTCCCTCCCCGCCGGCCCCGTGGCTGTGCAAAGACCCAAATCAAGGCCGTTCTCCTTGGCTGGTGAAGGGAAACATTCCCTGCTTCCCTGAGCAGAGCTGTGCAGGGTGATCCATCACCCCAGCTCGCAGCTGATGGGAAATGACAAGGTGTGAGAGGGGAGGGAAGTGTTCTGGGATTACAGGTGGAACCTGCCTGGCGCTGGTGCTTGTAGGGACACGGTCACAGCGCTGTCAGCTCCCTGGGAAGGGCAGGGAGACAAAGCAAGAGGAATCTTAAAGTAGTGCTTATGACTTAAAAAAATCACACGGTAGACAGGCCACGTCTTTCAGTTCTGTAACCATTACAGCGAGAGGAAAAACCTCCTCGTGTTGATCTTCCCCACTTGCCTTTATCCTTCGCTATCCTATGGTTTTTAAGGATTTTTGCAGACTCCCTAAACTGTGCTTTCTCCGGGCACATGCTCCCAGACACCGGCTTTGATTGTGTCCTTGTTCTCAGCCATTTCCAAATTGGGAACTGTTTGAAATTCCTGCTACTCGGGTATGGGACTTTGGGCCCTTTTTTTTCCCCTTTTGGCTTACTCTTCACTATAACCCTAAAAGCACATCCAGACTTGTGGTCAGGGGAGCAGTTCTGAGCAGAGCTGGCGTCAGGCGTGACAGCTCCGGAGCAGTTGTCACTGGAGTCAGGAATCTGGGAAGAGCTGTTTATCTGCAGTGTGATTAACAGGGTGATGCCATGGACTGCGTGCCCAAGCAAACGTTTTGGATACCGTAAATTTTTTTGCCCCTATGACTTAATTTAGACATTCCATGTGGCACTTTAAAATAAAGAATTCCCTAGAGCACCATTATGGAAACAGAGTTTCTCTTGGCCTTTGCCCAGTGTTATACCAAGGGATCACTTTTAAGGACATCTATTGTAGCTATTGCCTAGAAAAAGCAGTTCAGCCATAATAGGTTGGTTGTGTACACGTTCAGCAAACCTTTAAATATTTATACTTTCTAATTTATGGTGTGTGCTCGCTTCCTTAAATAAAGAGCTATCCTGAATATTATCCATCTAGCGCTTCCAAAAAAACAAACCAGAGCACTAACCCAAACAAAACTCTTCAATTGTATTGCTATTCTTAGTTTACCCCAGTTTCATACTATTTAAGAGACTTTTTCCCTTTTGTGATTGTTCAGTGCAGGCGAAGCAGTTGCAGACTCCTGTTTGAAGGATCTAAAGAGCAAGCAAGGATGAGTTTTACTAAATTTATCCCTTTTCTTTAGAAGACAGACTTGCCCCCCAAAAGACCTTTTTCTTCAAAGTATTGTTGACGTAACGGTAGCAACTCGTGTTTTCTATGAAAGATAATTAATTCTTAAGTTGAACCAAAGAGAAAAAAAACATCCATGGACTTGACAGAAGAAGGATCAGGGGATATAACTTCTAATGAAGCATCTCCGTTTACTTGGTTCTCATTTAAGGAGACTCTCTTCAATTGTGTTTGTTTTTTGTGGCATCTTGCTTCTAAACTGCAGGCTGTACCAAGAGGAAACAATTTCCCAGCACAGTGCAGTGTCACAGCACCTTGGCCCCTTTCCCACACAACAGCAAATCAAACAGACACTCTGCCCCCTCCACAGACTTTTGAGCTGAAAAACAATCAGACCCAGCAGAGCAGGGGGATGTTCTCTGCTAAGCAGCCCAGGAGAGCCTCTTGGATTCACTCAGCGAGTGCTGTCAGGGCTGGGATGTGTTTGTGATGCCACTGCTCAGCCCTAATGGACACGAGGCACTGGGAGTTTTAATCCAGTAAAGTGTTATGTATGCTGTATTATGGTGTCCAACAACTAGAAAAATAATACTGTGTGCTTGCAATAGGACTGTCCTGCGGGAAGGTCAGGTCAGCTCTGGTTCTCTGGGCAGCCTCTGTCTCTGCAAAGCTGTGGGAGCTTCGCTGCGGATTGAGGGCAAAAAGGGACCTTAAATTTGTAACGGGGTCACTGCCCAAACCAGGCTCCAGGTGTGCATTTCGTGCCTGTAAGTGAAGACATTGGGTACAAAAAGGTTTATGTGGAACAGGAGCTGTGGAATCAGGCCCACCAGATGCACACAGTGATGGAGTTTATACCTGTGCCATGAGGATCAGCTTTCCCCACAGTCTGAGGCTGATGGACTGCTCGGGACAAGGACACTTGGGTCTGGTATGATACTGATGCCTTATGTTTTAGCTTTTATATTTTTCAAATCCTGCATTCCCAGTGTGTAACTCTGCAGTGTCCTGCAGCCTGGGAGCTGCTGCTCTCTCATGCTGAGACAGACAGAACAAAGCCTCTCCAGGCTGCTCTCCAAGGACACCCAGCCCGGCCTAGGCCCAAAATGTGTAACCCAGCATCTTGAGAAGGGGGCAAGCTGAGGGGAAATTCCATCATTAGCTGAAGTTTAATTGGTGAAATTGGGTTGAGATGCAAATGGACCAAAGCCATAAAAGTGTGAAGAACTCGTGACTCGGGGTCCATCTTGGGTGCAGCCTTTGGCCTGCCCAGGGTGTGCCTCTGAAGGCCTTTCAAATAAATATCCACCTTTATTCCCTTACCCCTGTCCAGTCTCTCTTTCTAGGTTGGCCTCTCAAGGCATCAATACAGTACTCCTAATATTATATTGAATTTCATACAAATACTTAATAAGTGTGTTTAAAACAAGGTATTGTTCTATGGGTAGTAAAAGCTCCAATTTACTCATGAAGATTTGGCTTAAAATCTGTGTTTGAGCTTCCTTTGATTTAAAAGGAAGAAGGGACTTTTCTGATTTTTCTTTCTAAAAACTGGTGCGTGGTATTTTTTCCAGAACTGTTGTGCTTTCCCCAGTAATGACATAAATGCTATTTTTTGCTACTTCCTTTGGATTATTTTCTCTCTCTAAACTTAATTTATGGCAAAGGAACAGAACTTTAAGACCTATCACTTTCCCATGTAGCTCTTTTCTATAAAGCATAAAAGAGAAAGTAATAGATACAAACTCCTGAGCTTCTTTTTTCTATTTGTTTGTTTTGATTGTAAAATACTTCTATTTTCTGTTCCATCCACAACTGGAATATCCTTTCTGGTCATCTTCCCAGCACTGGGAACTTCTTGGTGAAGATAACACCATGGCTGGCACACAGATAATGCAGTGATATATCCTGAGTGTAGCCCTGCATATCTTTATTCAATAATAAAATATTCGGGTTTTTTTTTTTTTTTTAGCCAGTGTCCTGCCAGTTCTTTTCACTTACTCTGCTACCTACAATCACCCCATTAGCAGTGCCTGCACTATGATACAACTGCTTCTCCCTGTGTTTGGCTTTCCCTTCTCATTTTCCCCCAAATAAATAGTATTAATTTGTGATGGGATGATTTCCAACCAGGATCTGTCACCTCCTCCTCAGTGTAAAATATACTGTCAGACTTGCTTCTCTGCAGGCTTTTTGGGTTCTGTTTCCTCATGGCCTGAAGGATTTGTGTTTTAACAAGCATTCTGTTTTCATTCAGGAGAGTTACTGGGTTGTGTGTGCCCAGATTCACACACCACTGAACTCTCTGAGGCTCTGGTGAACTTTCACAAGAGGAGCTGCTGAACACTTGAGACTTTTAGCAGTTCCACTTCATTTATTGGTGCCAAGCCCTTGAAAAATCTGTCAAAAGCTGAGGAGATTCAAAATGGGATTGGAGACCACTTCAGAAATTAATGTTTTCTGCATTGAAGTTCTTGTTGACTGATACTTTGACAGGAACTGAAACTTCACTAAAACTCAAACTGCAGGACTTAGGCCAGTGTTTAGTACTAGAGATCAGGACCAGGAAGGTGTGCTTGGAGGTGGGAATTGTTTTATCTCTGTCTGCTCTAGAACTCTTTTTCCTTTGGACAGCATCTGGTGCCAGCCAAGGGCAGAGGCAGGGTGCAGGTGTCAGTCAGCCGTGGCTCTGAGCCAGCCTGGCAATCGTGGCACTCCCTAAGCCCTGAGCAGTTTGGGGAATCCGGCCTGCAATGACCAGATGTCGCTTCCATTCTCACATACCTTCACGCTGGAGTTAATTATTGCAGAAGTTCTGTAGTCCTGCTGATCCTGTAAATATATACGTGACTTGGAGCACAGACAGAGAGTTTCCCCATGACTTTCCACGGGTTTGATTAGGAACCCTCCATGAATTTTGTCTGTATTGTCTTTATTCTCCTTCTCTAGGGCAAACAATTACTGCCATCACCATTTCTTTATGCTGTGCCAGAGTGAGAGTGTCTGGCTCTTCATTAGCTGTCCATATGTAAACCAATAACTTGTAATTACTTCTGAGAGTGCCTTCAGGAAATAAGGAAGTGACACTTGCACATTCACAGGCCCTGTTTCAGAAGGAAGTCGGAGGCATCATGCGACTGCCCTGCTGGAGCAGATGTATCTGGGATGCAAAATGTACATGCCACATGTGGGCCAACTATGAAACAAAATTAAAATTTTAATCAAAGTCTCTGTGCATTTCCCAAGTATTAGGCAGCAGATTGTTGGGAGTGGAAGTAGGTCACATGTTGTGTTGAGCGATTGTGCTTTGTCCTTTGCCATCTGGCAACATGAATCAACGTCAGCTGGATGCAAATAGAACTCTGCAAAGGTGACCTTGGCAACAGGAGCGGCCCGCTGAGCAGGGACTGCAGGAGGCTCACCTGCAGGCACAGCAATCCTGGCAGGGAAAACCCAAAAGGAAAAGGGGATTCTAGGAACTCTTATGGCCACCACTGCTGTTTGGCAGTGGAGCCCATGGAGTTTCAAGTCACAGATTGCTTTAATCCTTCTGTTGATGCCTTGAGAGGCCAAGCTAGAAACAGAGACTGGCCAGGAGTAAGGGAATAANTCTCAAGATGCTGGGTTACACATTTTGGGCCTAGGCCGGGCTGGGTGTCCTTGGAGAGCAGCCTGGAGAGGCTTTGTTCTGTCTGTCTCAGCATGAGAGAGCAGCAGCTCCCAGGCTGCAGGACACTGCAGAGTTACACACTGGGAATGCAGGATTGGAAAAATATAAAAGCTAAAACCTAAGGCATCACCGTGGATACTCCCATTTCAGTGAATGGTCCAGAATCCATTGGAGTTCAGAGCAGGTGTAAATGAGATGGAAGATGCCAAAGAAACCCTGGTCATTATGGTCAATTGTTCCTAGAAAGAGAGATTCCAGATACTTATTACCCTAGGATATGGGTTTTTTTGAGGAAGCCTAGCTTTTGAAGCACTCTGCTTTTAAAAGTCTCTGAAGCTTAACCCAGCAAATAGAAGATATTTGTAGCTCGGTTGAAATGACACTGTCAAGACAAATTTAGCTGCGAGTTTTAAATGTGTGGGTCTGATAAAAAGATCAATAGATCATTCCAGAAAGGAAAACAGTGTATGATATAACTTCCTTGTGGTGCTTCCAACTCAAACCAGTACCGCATATTTTGTGTATTGAAGGCTTTGCTTGGCTAACTTGCATTTGGTGCCTTACTTTAGGTGTCAATGTTTGAAATCTTTGGCTTAAGCATCTTACAGAGCGAATTATCTGCATGACAGAATTAGAACCCAGTTCTGATGGTTCCCAGTCCTGTTTTGAAACCACCAATCCCAGAAAGGAGTTTTGTGGTCTACTCAAGTTTTCCTAGTTGACTGCATTAACAATGAAGTCAGAGTTTCCTCTGTATGGAAAACAAGAAAGGGGAAAGGCAGATTTATGGATTCCCAGGTTCCGTGCTATCTGCAAAATGGATTTAACACATGCCAAACCTACAGTGGAGAGGTTCCCTCGTACCTTGTCCTGGACATAAGCAGCATTTTCCCTCTGACACAAGGAAATGCTGTGGAGCATGGAAGCCATCAGGTTTCCTCAGCTGCCTGCCCAAGCTGTGACTCATGCGGTTAAAAACACCACTACAAAATCAGAATACAATGCTGCTGTCTGCACACAAACACACTAATTTAAAATGTGTGGGGACTAATTGTCTTCAAAATCCAGAGTCATTTGGTTTCTCCAGTTACAGCCAGGCCCTGCTGGAGTTTACAGCTTCTTTTGTTATCATTGTTATTATTATTATCATCATTATTATTTCTGAAAGCATTTTATGGGAACATAGAAACCACTCTTCTCGCACAGCAAATGTATCAAAGCACATTTATCTGTCTCTCCAGTACTAAAGCAGGGAAAAGTGCTGCTTACAAGTGTGTGTGAAGCTGTTGTAAGACAGTCAGGATGTGAGCAGGAGGTAGCCAGGTGTTTATACCTGCTAAATAGATGGGAAATAGATTCCCATGTATTTTCAATGTATGAGAAAAAAACGGTATTTTAGTACTGAAACTGCTAAGAAGTACATTCATCTAAATTACTGTGTCTCAGAGAAAGCTCGCAGTAACTCACGGCGTATGTCCACGATATATGGGGCAAGTAGAACATCTCATTTTGCTTTAAGCTTATTTTAGTTTTTATTTTACATAAGTATTATAAATTGATCTGTGACTCCAGGCTGCCTTGGGTATATGTAGATTTGTGATCAGTGCACAGTGTAAGTTATTTTTAGATGTGAAATGCTCTTGCATCCACAAAGAGTGTGGTTATTCACTGCCATAAATGCGCTGGGGAAATATGTAATTTCAGGGCTTTAAAGTGGTTTGCAACCATCTTCTTTGACTTTATTGGATTTAAATATTTTCCCAGTTCTCGTGAACTGTTCAGTGGGGTGAGTCTGTTTCTAATTGATCACCAAGTCAGACATGACAATGTCATCTCTAGGTTCCAATTCCTGTGTCTGATTTAACTTCAAAGACAGAGTTTGAAACCCTTACACAAACTTCCTTAAGGGGACTCAAGACAAAATCGTTGTCCCTCCTGAAACTGTGAATTCTTTCTAAAGTTCTCAGTCTGAATGGCAGAGCTTTGAAGCAGTACAGCAGCAGGCATTTCCTGGGATATTATTGGATTCTTGCACAAATTCATGAAGTTGGATCACTGTGGAGACTCTTGTTACAGATTCATATTCAGAGCAGAGCTCCAAACTCATTAAAGCCCATGGTCTGAAGTGCAAACTTGCATGTGAGCATTTGCTCACAGCTCTAACAGGAACCAAAGGGAGCAGCAATTCCCTAAGAATGTTACAGACTTTGGAGCAAATGTCATTGTTTCCAAATCAGGCAGGAAAGGAGCGGCCGTTTGGAACGCCAGACAACGTCTGCAACACCTGGACAACATTTCTCACCGCGCTTGTGTAGGTGTGTTCTCAGTCATTTCCCAGAATCTCCTCATTTTGGGGGGTTTAGATAATGCTATTTACTAACCAATTGAGTCTAACTTTTACTTTTAATTAGGAAAGTTAATTGGAAAATGTCCTTAGAAATTAGGTTTCTCCCTTGACATGCTGTAAATAAGTAAGTTATGTTGGAAAACAAGATGAAGATAAACAAAGGGCTGTTTCAAGCCTGCAGAAAGCAGGAGCAGCTTAGTTCTCTGAACAACAAAACTACATTTCATCCTCTAAATATCAACACATGAATATTTATATTTATCATTATTAATTTGATTGCATTCTTTTATTAAGAAATGCAGATAGAGGAAGTGTTACTGCAAATATTTGCTTGCATTCATATCACTTCCCTTTATTTCTGCATGTTGTCAGTGATTTGTGCTGCTGAGCAGCTCAGAACTGACCCCAGCTGGGGCAGCTCCCCAGAGCCTGGCAAAAGCTGTCAATAAACAGCTTCAGACTTGCAGCCCTTTTCCAGCAGGGCTCAGGTTTGCCCCAGGGGGAGGGAGCTGCCCCCTGTCCCTCCATAATTCCCTTCCTGACAGTATCAGCACTGCTGGTTTTATCAGCTTGCCAGGCAGGTTGAACTACTGGAATAAATGAGACTGAAGGGAAGCAAAATGTTGCTTTTTGGTCAGAAGTGACCAGAAACCTGCGGGTTCTGGTGCTTTGATCCTCAGAGAATGTGTCCCAAGTGAGCTGGGTCCAACACCCACCTCAGCTTTCTGCCCTTCCCTCCCCTGCAGTGAGATAAGGAACTCCAACTTTCTTCCTTATTTGTGGTCCTGCCTGTTAATGTAAATTCCACTTGGCAGCAGATTACATTCATGCACTTAATTAATTTAAGCTGCAGCAGCTAACAAGCAGATGCAGAATTTGCTCAGCCATGCCTGCAAGAACGGCATCATCTTGGGGAGAGAAAAAGGGGATTGCTAAGGATGCTGTCTGCTTTAGCTACACCAATTTAAGTCACCCATAAATTTGAACTGAAGTCCTCCATCTGTAAAAAATCTGGGCCCTGAGTCAATTTGAAATACAAGAGCATTTCAGCCTCCTTATATTTTTCCAGGTATTAGTAGGACTCCATCTCTTCGATAAACAATAATGTTCATGAATTTGCAGTAGCTCAGTGCAGGAACAGAGACCCTAAAACGCTTGGCTGGTTCTGCAGGGGCCTCTCACAGACAGTCCCTGCCCAGTTGCTTCCTAAACACAGTTTTCAACCAAAAGAATTACATAAATATTTGAGCAGGAATTACACACTTGTACAATGAAAGACAACTTGAAGTACTTCTCACTTACGGAACATAGTAAATATATATTCAGCATAATTATTTCATTAATCATACACCTATTCTATTTTTTGCAATGTTATTACTATCACCAAGAACTGTTTAAAAAAAAAAATCTAGCTAAGAAATGAGTAAGAGACAGACTGGGAAAGCTGTTTGAATAAGTATTTTGGGGGTGTCAAAGAAAATGCTAGTAACAAAGTTGGACACTAATAATTGCTTTTGAATGTCACTTCCAGACCAGATCTTCCAGAATGATCTTCGGCATCTTTCAAAAAATGGAAAAACAAAGGATAACATTAACAAAAGTTCGTGTTATTTTTCATAGCAGTTAAGGGTTGGAGTTTAAAACTGTGCACATGTGCAGTGCTCAGGCAACTAACTTGTCTGGGGGCATGAAGTAAAGCTTTAAAGGAGGTGGATCTCTGTCTCACCGAGGTTTTGGTGGAGTTGGCACCAATAAAGAAACGTTTGTTGGCAGCTGGTTTGCCAAAGCTCTGGAGAGATGTCTGTGCTGAGGTCTGCAGGGCTCCTTCCTAGAAAGCTTTCACCTTTCTGTGTCGCTTTTGACATGTCCTAAATTCAGACTTCTGGGTGGAAATGCAGTCCAGGCTGCTGTGATTGATTGAACCACCCAAGATGAGCCTGAGCAGATTTTAGGCTCTTGGAGTGGGAATGAGGCAAAGATTTTTTTGGGGAAAAAAAAGACAGGTTGATTTATTAATACGCATTTTCTTGCTGTAAGTGCATCTTCTGTCAGTTTCTATGGATTAGGGAGACAGGGATGGCACAGCCCTTCTCTGTACCCTCTGGAAGTTTGGTATCATGCTGAAGCCCAGCAGGTGCTGCTTTCCTGGGAACTCTGCAGGTCAGGCAGTCTCAAATCTCAGGGATGTGAATGCTCTGGAGCAATGTACTAAAAGCAGTGGGCGGAATCATCCTTAATTCAGGACCACTCCAATATTCCCATTTTTCATAGCTGTTCCCAAGCTTGTGTGCTTTCCTGGCTGAACTGTGTTCCAGAAGAGAAAGAATTGGCCTGTATCTGCCCAGCACAATCAGCTGAAAACATTTTTGTATGGGCCTGACAAGAGAAGTGTGGGTGGATAAGGTTAAGCCCAGATGCCACCTGCAGATATCCCCTTGGCACACAGCTGGAGTATTATTCTCTCCAAGGCCGGAAAGGGCTGGAGTTGAGGCAGAAAGGCTGGGTGGTCCCCAGATTTCATGTGCCAAGGGAGAGTTCAGTCTGTGTGCTCTTGGTACCTCAGGCTGCAGACAAAAGCACAGCTGAGCCGTGCTGCACTTCATAACATTGACAAGACAAATCTCAGCCACTGTCTCCTGGTGTCCCTCCTCACCTGACCTCCCTCTGGCTGATTTGTCATTCCTGAGAGTAGTTGTTCTTATAAACCTCGGAATGAGGTGGTAAATCTAGATCTGGTGCCCCAGCTGAGTCAATAGCACACCGGGTTGGAGCTAATTTTTCAGGCTTATATGCTGTTTGGAACAGGAAATCCGTGATTTTAATTAGCAATAAATAGGAAATAGTCTGCTGCGAATTGATCTTAAACAGGTACTGCTGTACTAAATTAGTTCAAAATAAGCAGGATTTTCCATTCAGCAAATTGATATTAAGACATCTTCGGTTTATTAGCAGCAGCTACATTATCTGTCTGAGGCTAACTTTGGTTTCAGAAAGGAACGAAGCTGAAAATCTGTTCTTAGACAGAAACAAATGAGCTTATCATAGAGTACGGAGCATCAGGACAGAAGGGATTTCCCCCATGTAGTCATTTGAAAAACTAATTGTCATATGTATTCTGTCTTACCAAGTAAATCGAACTAATAACAATTTGTCAGAAAAAATCCCAACATTTTTTGCTTGTGTAATTCACAGTCGTTTAATGTTTAATGGAATTTTGGGAGACGATGTTTTCTTGATGTGTTTGTGCAGAAGATCCTTTCATCTGACACTTCATTAGGGGAAGGATTTGGATTTTGAACGTTCTTAGGAAATAAATCTCCTTTTACTGCAGAGAAAACTGTGCAATCTGCTATATTTAATACAGAGAAAGCCCTAAAATTGCCTAAGCTATCAGGCTTGTCTGTAAGATGAGACCATGCTATTGCTTTCAGATTCTAATAGTATTAAAATTTGGACCAGTAACTTGTATTTCATGCAGTTGTGCAGATGGGAGAGCTGAGACATTGGCAGTGAAATGAGCTGGGGAAAGTTGCAAAGGAAATCAGTTTGTGGGATAAGACAACTAAACTATTTCATTTGTACGAGGTGCTGAATCAGTGAGATGTCCATTCTCAGCCTGATGCTTATCTCAGTTGCCCTGGCATTTGTTCATAATCTTTTCAGAGATGTTACTGGTATCACTTTGAATAGGTACTGGTGTAATTCAGAATGACATTTTGGGATAGGATGAGAATTTTCTTTAATTTGCAGTCTTCCAATTTTGAGTATCATTTCCAGAAAGGCAATTTCTGAGACCAGGAGCTAGTGGAGAGGGTCCAGCAGAGGCCACAAAGATGATGAGGGGTCTGTTTTGAGGAGAGACTGGGTCTGTTTAGTCTGGAGAAAAGAGGACTGAGAGGGCATCACATGAAGCCACATAAATATCTCAAGGAGGAGGCAAGGAAGGTGCCAGACACTTTTCAGTGGGGCCCAGTGACAGGATGAGGAGCAATGGCCATAAACTGAAACACAAGAAGCTTCACCTCAGTGTGAGGAAGAACTTCTTAATACTGAGGGTGTCAGAGCAGTGGAACAGCTGCCCAGGGAGGGCACAGAGCCTCCCTCTCTGGAGACAGCCCAAACCCCCCTGGGTGCGTTCCTGTGTCACCTGCCCCAGGTGCCCCGGCCTTGGCAGGGGTGTGGGACTGGATGATCTCCAGAGGTCCCTTCCAACCCGAACTATTCTGTGATTCTGTCTCACCAACAAGATCAGAGGACCAGGTCCTTTACACCCCCTGAAGATAATGTAATTTTGCAATCCGTATTACCACTTTACACGTGAAAGCACTGAAATGCAGTGGAACATTTGCTGAATTGGGGCAATGAATATGTTTCACTGGAAAGCTTTCAGGCTTTCCTCCCTGTGACCTGTTTACTCTGAGGACACGGGGAAGGGGGAGCATGGCAGGACACTGCTGCAGGCTGTGTTCTTGCAGAAATAACTGGGTTAGCTCATGCTTAGCTCAGCCATCAGACAAGCAGCTCCAGCTCTGGGTACTGGATACCTTATTTTAAATTGATGCACTGTGTGGACAGAAGGCTGGGTTTAAGGTGGAGCTAAGCTGATGTCTCAGCTTATTTTATGGTTCACCGCAGAGGACAGAGGTCCTCCCTGGTCCCTGCTATATTTTTATACATATATAAATGTCTTTGTAACACTCAAATTTTAAATGCTGAGTGAGAATTTGGCAGTCCTTACCATGAAATATTGAGAATCTTCATCTGTACCAAAGGAATATTGGAATGTGTGCTCTAGGCTTTACAAGGGGAGAAGTGTCCTCAGAAATGCAGGTTCCTGCAGGAAGTGTGGCACAGCTGAGTGCTGTCCTGCGATGGAGCAGGTTTGGGGAGCACTGCTTTGTGCACAGCAGCCTTGGCACTCGAGCTCTGCAGTAACAGGGCCATGACAGGACAACTAAAAGGTTTCATTGTCACCTAAGGGGCAGTCAGTAGTTCCTAAAGCTCTCGGTGGCCGTGTCACCATGGCCAGGGAAAGAACTCTTGACTTCACTTATTTTAGTGCTTACTGAATAATAACAAAAAATGTTTCTGCCTAGGGAAAATACAAAATGATTCTATGTTGCCTTTCTTTCTTTAGCCTGCTCCCAGTGGTAACCTAAGTCCCTTTGATTCCTTCATTCCCTTTAGCTGACCAGATTGGAATGCCTGCTTTCAAAACTGCCCTAAAATAATCCCTTGCCAACCTGCTGTACTGGATTAGCTGTAGAAATATTGGCTCCCCTCACGTCCTTTCAATTTTTAAAGTGATTTTCACTGCTTTGATGAGTAGCTGATTCACAGGGGTTGCTGAGCTACCTCTCAGACTAAGGCAAAGTGCCAAAAGCACTCACGGAATGGGGAGCAAACTTTTAATGTGCTCTGACTGGTATCAGGAGCAAAATTCAGACTGATTTCAGTGGAGTAAACCTGTGTTCTGAATGAGTAAACCTTTGAGACTTTCAATTCATGTCCTCCAATGAGACTTCCACAAAAATCTGGTGGCCTCCTAACCCCAGGGCATTAACTCTTCCTGCTGGATCAGAGGGACATGAACTCTGGGTAAGGGTCCCAGATTGGACTTTTTGTGTCTAACATTCATTGTATCAATGGAAATACATTTCTGAGAAATAAACTCCATTCTCTTGATCTCTGTCTAGCTTACAAGTCAGTAAACGCTACACTGATATAGTATAGGGGATAAATAAAATTTCTTGTACAGACAGAATTTCAGTGATGCTCTGCTTGGACTTTGTATTGAGGTTTGGGAGTTTTGTTTTGAGCTGAAAGATGCATATCCTGACTTAATCTTCTGGCTGTATAATAGTTGATTTTTTTAAAAGGTTATCTCTAAAGTAATCAATAGGAAGCAGGAATAGGAATGTTCTTTGCCCAGGATGAGAAATAGGAGCGCATCTGAAGACTGTTCCTGCTGCAGTTGGGTTATGTGTGTGTAACTTAAGGGTGCAATTGCACAGGGATGGCTTCCACACATCTCTGGAACCATTGTTGCTGTTAAACCAGTGATATTCACTGACATGCAGCAGAATTAATCTGAATCATTTTTTTTACTGTTTTGCTGAGTGAGATCAAAGCCAGGACCAAGCTCTTCCTCCTGCATTTTTTCCTCTGCCTACTACACAGTCAGTCTTGGATTGATTGATCAGCAAACCTAGATCTGTGTTGTCTCTATGATAGAGATGTGAAGGATTTTTTTCTGGTCCAGGGAAGATGAGAATATGACTGGATTTCACAGCTCACAAAATATGAATACAAGTTGCTGCCTTCAATGTTTTGTGCTGTTTCTGTGTTGCCATGAGGTAGATTTTGTCCTAAGTGTCTGTTAGTGCCACCCTGCTGTCGATGACACCCATGGGAAAGCACATCCTCTGCCCCTGGCTTTTCTGTTTCTTGGCCTGGCAATTCATCTTCTGTTAGTAGATACCTACAGAAAAAGAGCCTAAAGCACATCTGGCACATGATATTGAAGATGAACTCCACAACACAGCTGGAAACAAAGTATGAAAAGGAGTCATGGCTTAGGAATTTAGGCCAGGGCTGCTTCCATAAAGAGCAAGAAGGTTTTGCGTGGTCCATTGGAGAGAACGTGCTGTTTTCCAGAGGGCTTGGGCTTTCCCCCAGTTTAGTGGCCAGTGAGCACTGCTTGCTTCTCCTTCAGTGGCCAGAGTGTCAGCTGCCCCCAGAGAAGAGGAGTCCTTCAGTTAGCTGGACCCTTGGAGAGAACAATACAGTCCAGAAAAAGGAGAAGGCACTAGGCAGGAACGTTTCATTTCTAAAAATCATAACTCACTCTGATTGCACCATTGCTTAAAACTTCTCCATTTCACCTCAAACTATTCTTACAAATCTTTCCTGCTCTCTCTAGCGGGGTGGCTTTGTGCTGCTGTGGTCTCAGAAAACCCTGTGTGTGTCTGCCAGAGGCAGAGTCAGCAGCACTGATGTGAGTCGCTGAACAGCTGAGAGGTGTGGGAATTCCTGAGGGAACTGAACCATGTGCTGTGAGGCAGCTCCTGTGGATAAGCACTAGCCCCTTCTTCTTCTCCCTGATACACATTTCTTCATTGTGGTTTTAAAGGTTCAGAATGGCTAATTGTGAAGAGCAGTCATGTTAGCAAGAGGTGATTGGAGGTGTTAGATCAGCACAATTTATTGTGGTGATTGACAGGATTCTGTGCCCTGTTTCTGTGTGCCAGCATGAAATCCTGACTAATTAGGCTGTAGTTCTTCATAGTAATGGCACAATAACTGAGAACACAACACAGCTTTTTATGACAGCTTAGAAACCAGAAATACAAAGTGCAGCTTTTTTTGTGGCCCTTTGCACAAGTGAGGACATGTCCAGGACCATCAGATAAACCAGATTATATTCAACTTCAATATTTTAAAAGCTTAAACTTTTACTGGATTGATTTCTGGACTTTCTGGTGTCTCCAGAAAGCTTCTGGGAAAGCAGCATTAGGTAGACAGTGACGATGAATAGCAGATAGTGTTTTAACACTCCTCCCCTGTCATCGGTGTTCTTCTACAGTCTGGTTTCTGTGTGTGTCTTCCCTAAAATGTTGTCTCAGCACTAATAAAAGCAACAGATACTTGGCTGCTTTATGATTTGCAAAAGTGTATGTATTCTCTGTGTTTTATTACCTCTGTGTTAGAGATTTCACAAAGAGCTGCTTAATGCAGCGTCTGTACAAGCAGAAAGATTCTGCTCACACTGGACTCAAGTTGCTCAGGCATTTTCAAAACCATGCAATTCTGGCAAGTGCAGTCACGACCATCAGAATAGAAAAGAGCTTGAAATTCAGTGTTTGTTTTAATCCATGTGTTTCTCTCTGACTTTCTCTTTCTTACGCTGCAAGGCCGTGCCTGGAGCTCCCAAACTAGTGAGCACCCGTGTGGTAAATATCTGACAGATGTCTGCTGCACCACCACCATTTGGATCAGGAGCATCCCAGTGGTGCAGGTGCACAGACTATATTGTTAAAAGCTCAGTAAAAAAGAGAGGTTTGGAGTGGTGCATACCCTACTCACAGCTGAGTGGTTGTATCTGGTAACCCTGTAATTTCCTCTGCCTGTGGGATTCATGCTACCCAGATATCTCTGTTACTTTCCGTGGACTGTGTTTTGATCAATAATCAAGGGGAAAATTCCTCAGCTTGGTTAAGTAGAGGGGGGTTTGTTAACATTTTTGAATGTTGCTTTTGTTGAAATGTTTACTTTTTTCTGATGTTCATCCTGCAGGTAGGTAAAGTCTGGATATTGGCAAGTGTGTGCCTCCTTTACACACCTCTTCCCAAACCAAAATGTGTCCTTTAGCAGGGAGGCTGGCTAAAAAAGGTGCCAAAAGAAAGGAAAAGTATTAATGTTGCACAAACTAAGGAATTTAGCAAGAGGATGCTTAGTAGTGTTTTCCAAGACTGGTTTTAAGGGAATTTTTAATCAAATCTTAACCTGCTTTCAGTAGTTACAAACCTCACTGAAGTAACTAGGCCAACATCCCCAGCAACAAAATGTTTGTGTGCTGCAAACTTACATGTAATTTTGTAAAAATTGCCAATTTTCTGTGAGTTGCTTTATCTGATTTGTCTGTCAGTGGGAGCACAGAAGCAGTGAAGTACCTAGATCAAAGGGACAGAAAAATGAAGTGCATCAGGAGGAGTGATAAGGAACTATGCAAAACAAAGTAGCTTTCTTATTTCACTTTACATTTCACCTTCTTGCTGCTACGTTTTCACGTTTTTTTCTGCTACAAACTGTCACCTTCTGCTTCCTCAGCTATTATTTTAGGTTCATTTTGCATGTCAAGATGGTGCAAGCTGCCACAGCCACTGGCACCCATTTCCTGAGCATCTTATGCCCCACATGTATCTCCTAACACCATGTGTGTCAGTGTTAATGCCGTAGCTTTACAGCCCACTGCTGCCAAGGTGAGAAAGAGAGAAAATAAATAAAATTCTTCAAGGAGAAAATAAATAAAATTCGTTTCATTCATTTGCTGCAACGCAACATAAGAAGGTGGCACAGGTTCCCTTACACAGAATTTCAATCAAATCCAGCCAGTTGTTAGCTAATGATATTTTCTGCCTGCATTGTGACTCAATTAGAAGGCATTTACGAATCTGCATGAAAGTAAAATGAGGACACAGTGCTCAGACACATTGTTCTGCTTCTTCACCCATTACCAAGGAAGTGACTCAATAATTGTATTCAGTTTAAGAAAATGCTTTGAGAGGAAATGTTTTATAACAAATATTAAAAGTACTACCTCGCTTTCTAAGCTATTTCATCTTTACATATGAAATGAGAAGCTTTGTTTTGTGTTATTGTCTGTTTCTATTTCTTTTTAAAGGTTTCCATTTTCAGTTTCATTTGTAACAAACGTGACACCTAAGCCAAAGCCCAGGTTACCTCAGTGAGCTCACACACGATTATTCCATGGCTGGCGGTCACCTGTGTGTCACCTGTGTGTGACAGGGGATGCCACTGCAGCTCTGGCGCCCGGACAATGCAGATACAGCACTGTCCAGAACACATGATAAAGTGTGTGATGTGGGAAGTGTCAAGATTTTGGTGGCACCAACCCTGTCATGACAGAGCTGTGATTTAACTTCTGCAGACAGAACCAAGTTCAGCGACAGACGCATGCGGTTGCTACCTATGGAGCTGTAAATCACTTAATGCTGAAATAACACTGATTTTAGAGTAAGACAAGACAGTTACCACACTCATTTAACACAACAGAGAAGGAAACATGCTGCAGCCACTTGAAAATGGCAGGGCAATGATGTTTAAGGACTGCACTTAGCAACAACCAAAAAGTCACCCATTTTTTCACTTCCTGGCTATAATTTTATAGCCATCTTCTAGTAACTGCAAAAACTAAGGAACAAACTTATGTCTTTTCGGTTGCTGCTGGATTACCTTCAGGACTTCTCTGCTCCAGACCTTAGACCTCAGACCTCTCCAAGAGAGAGAGTTTGAGTTCAGGGTGCTCAGCGTGGTGCGTGCTGCTGTCCCAGTGAGTCGGCTCCGAGCAGCTCAGAGCACCTCAGGGGCTTTGGGCCAATCTGACAATAATCCTGGAGCAGGTCAGGGCCAATCTAACAATCCTACTGCTCCTTGAAGTGCCAAACACAAGTTTCAGCTCCAGAGATAAACAGCAGCTCGGGACGAAGGCGAGAGAACAGTGGGAACACGTCCAGGAGCAGCGTGTCCCTCACATTTCCTGCTCAGGTACTCGTGCGAGACCGACTCCAAGGGAATAGGCTGGAGCAGCACCACTCCTGTAAGCACTTGGGGATGTCCTTGGAGGCTTTCCATCCAAACTGCCCCGAGCTCGTGACATTAGGCACGATCACAGTCTAAGGCCAGAGGTATCTCTTCCAGCACACACTTCAGGTGGCATGGCTGATGCTCATTTCTTCCTTCAGACACGCTTCCTTCCCTTTCCCAGAAAAAAAGTGACACTTCTTGCAACCTGCGTAAGCTGCAACTTCACCTAAAGCTGGATCTCCCTCGTAACACAGTTGGAATATTGTGCTCTTGTAGCATGGAGTGACAGGTTGTGATAAATAGACTGTTTCTCTGACTAACATGTACCTAGTCAAGTATTAATGAGCCGGCACACAGAAGCATGAAGTAATCTTTTGTTTTTCATTAAGTGCGTAGATTAAAGAGATGTTGCTTTACTGTAATGCACAGAATTATGTCATTTCAGCTTAGAGTAATTGTTAATCACCTCAAATTGAAATGATCCTTGGTTTTGTTTTAAAGAGCATAGAAGAACAAGAAGTAGAGGAAAAACAGAAGTAGAAATGGAATATGAGACTATAGTGAAAGTGAGTGAAAAATTCCCCTTTTTATCTAGTAATGCTGATGTTGTTTTCATTTTACATGTCAAAACCAAGTCAGGATCATCCACAACTTACTGCCTGGTGGTTTTTCTGAAATCCTTGAGCAATCCTAGCCCTGATTATTACCTGCTAGCTGCATAACATGAGCTGCCACTGACCATTACATCCCTTCGATACCGCGAAAGCGATTTGTGCCTTCTTCGGATCATACCCCACCCCATTGTCTCCCTGCCTGTTTTATTTATTGCTGCTTCTGCCCCACCTCAGTGCAGCCATCAGGGGCTGGGTGTAACAGCATGAGTGTCCCAGCTTTCTTGCCACAGCCCTCTGGGTCATCGGGATATCCTCTGCTCTCTGCTCACAGTAGCTGCAGTACTCTCAGATCAGAACACCAGGCACTATGAAATTCCTCTCTGAAGAGGTAAAGAAGGTTGATTAATGTGGGGGTAGGAATTGAGAGCATCTGAATGTAGAAGTGGGAGGTGGGGAAAGGTGTTGAAGGTAGGAATTCTGGGTACCTCTGAAGATTAAGCTTACCAAGTAGATAAATTAGGGATTTGTCATCTGGGACACCAGAGTACGGGATAAAGAAGGGATTAACCAGGGCATCACAGCAGAAGGAAGAATTGGGGTACAATGAGAAAGAATTGATGAATGTGGATCAGTAAAACAGGATTAGTGAAGCCTAAAGGGGAAGATTTAAAGGTAAGAGAGTGTTTTTCAGGGAGTAAGAAGAGAACAGAAGACAACTGGGGAAAGGCAGGCAAAGCCTGGAAGAAAGATGAAAGTAGAATAAAGTAAGGGAGTTCTTTTCGTTGCTTTATGGAAGGGCTGATGATGGCAAGATGGTGATGGAATGAAGGATTATTTCAGGTGTGTCTGCTGTTAGGAGACATGATTATATACAAGCAAACTTCTGTATCCTCCTGCAAACACAGCCATGCCAGGAGGTCTTGGGCTTTCACTGTCAAGGGGTAGCAATAAGCCACACACCTTTGTCACTAAATCAGGGAATCCTGCTTGTTTTGTATTTTTATTTACTATTTCACCTTCTACTGCTTTCTTCTGGATTGCTTTGATATGCTTTGCTTGTTTGGGGAGGGAACTGCCATGGTTCTCAGTGAGGGCTGTATTTGTTCTCTTAGCCTGTCTGGGGGTGTTGTTTGGTTTTTGAAATACTTATCATGTCCCTTTCCATGGATATGCACTGGCAAGGAAGAAGGAACCAGCTCTGGGTGTTTGATCTGTGCCTTGCACAATACAGATTGACTTCTGTGCTTTGCAGAAAGGCAAAGTTTGATTTACGAAGTGACTATAACTTGCTTTGTCAGGGTTTTTTTGCTGTGAATCACCTGCCTCTGCTCACACAGACCCCTACATATTCCTCATGTATCGATTCACATCATTACGTGCTTGCAGTTTATTTAAAGGTTTTTGCTGTTGCATAATAAGTGAACATTTTTCCAAATGCTTGTTAAAAATAAGACAATTGCAAATATTGTTTTGTTCTCTTTTTGTGGCAGGGTTAGAGATTAAGACGGTGAGGTGGGGCCTTGATTTCACGAGTGCTGTTTCCCTCTTGGACACAGGCAAGGGAACTAAACGTGTGTTTCCTGAGCACAGTGGTTGTGACAAAAGAAAGCAGAGCCCATAATGAATATGTTGGCACCTCCACAGTATTCAGAGGAGTGACTTACTGAAGATGGCGAGATTAAACTGGCAATTGCACACTGGGGGACTGGGATTTCTTTGTTGTTTGTGTTTAAGTGACAGGAGAATATTGATTTCTGTTCCTGAGGGATGTGCTGTCTTCTTTTCCTGAAAAGCAGGAGGATGGGAATAGCGATGAGCTGCCTTGAAACAGCTCACTGAAGATTTGCAAAAAACAGAAGAACTTGTTTTAACTCTGTTCTTGTCATATATCACTTACATTTTAAATAATAAATATGAGGCCAACCTCATATCACCTGGCTGGGTCAAATTAGGATATCTTGGGAGGATGCTGGGAACCTTGGCAAATCCAACTACTCCTGCACAGTTAAAAGGAAATCAGACCCCAGAGAAGAACCTCCTGTGGTGGCAAATAACCACTTATGACACCACTGGAATTATTCTTTCCTTGGTTTCATCCTGCTCTCAGGACTTCAGCCTCATAGACTGTGTAAAGGGAGTGGTATTAGGAGAAACTCTTGGTGGAATTGCCATTCAGTGGACCCTACCTGTGCATGAAAACTGGGAAACAAAATGGATTGGCACTGAGTCCTCAGGGAGCTCCAAAATGGGTGAAGGAATCCATCACACCAAAGTAGACATGAGAATGATGAGATGTGAAGAAACATTTGTTTTCACCTCTTTGTGCTCTCAGTGCTGCATCCACAGGACAAGGCATTTGGGATGCTCTGAAGGACCAGGATAGGGGAGGGCAGGCAGAGCAGAAGGAGAGAGTCAGTTTTTCCTGCAGGCCAAAAAGGACTATCTCAGCTCCTGCTCTGGTGGAGTAAACCACTGGCTTTGGGCTGAACAAAACCAATCACCTTAGAGAATATTTCTGTGCAGGAGAGGCACAGAATCCTTCTAAGCCACAATAATAGCTATGCAGAAATCTAGAGAAATTACCTAAATTACAGCTTCATTCAGGAGCTGTTTGAATCCTCTAGTGACTGAATGTTAGACAGCTACAGGAAGAACTCCCGTGTAGCTCACAGTTTTGTTTGTCAGCAGGAGATAAAATTCTGAGACAGAAAGAAAACAATGTAGACTTACAAGTCCAGTCTGAACCTGCAGCCTTTTTTTTATTCTGTGCTTTTGCACAAGGATGTTTTTGCTGGATAGGGATGGCTCTTAAGAACTCTAAAAAGTAAGACCTAACAGCTACTGCTGCACTTTTCCCATCCTTTAAGCTGTTTTTCAAATGGACGCTTAAGTGCATGAGAGTTTTCAGTGAGGCTTCAGCCATACGCAAGTGTTGTCTAGGATCCAACCGTCCTTTTTCCTAAACATGGAATTTTGTAAGCCTTTTGGTAGCTGTTGCACACGTCCAGAACTCTGCACAGTACAACTTCAGCCTCCAGGTTCAGCTGCTGCGTGGCCTGTGGGAATGATACTGCACCGCAGTGCTTCTCATCCTGACAGCTTTATTTTCACAAAGGAGGTGTTAATGCCTCAATGAAACACATGGCGTGGAGCTTATAGGGCAAACTATTTCACAGCCTGCTGGTACTGAAGGTTGGCATTTCTAGAAACAGCTTACAGTCACTCATCTGTGGTCCTCCTTGAGATTATTTCTAGTAGTAGATGTAGAAGTGCCTGTTTGGGTCAGGTTTATTCTGCAGGGCCTTGTATAGGCTGGTGAGATCTCAGTTTAGTATTTCTGCTCTCAAAATGCTCCTTTCTGCTGAAAATTTTCCAGGTTCACTTTTCAGAGCAGAGGTCGAGTTTCAGAAGTCAGTATTCCTGATGGGATTGAAAATTAAATGTTTCCCTGTTATTTCAGTAATCCACCTTACACCACATAGGCTGGATGCTGCTGGAGGTGGGAGAGACCAGCCTGTAATGCCAAGTGGCATGGAAACTGTAGGAGCTCCTGGGAATGATAACTCACTGTCAGTCTTTCTGTTAGGGGATCATTGTAATTCCAAGCAGGGGCTCGTGCTTTCCATGCCATAGAGGAATAAATTCTGCAGTGACTTCTCCCCAGTTCCGTGTCAGTGTTAACGCCTCCTCTTGGCCTGGAGTACCCTTCATTCCCATTTGTATTCAGACAGGCACTGCTGCAGCTCCCACTTGAAAATACTAATTGGTTGGAAATGAATTCCAATTTTTAAATTATTACTTAGCTTTTTTACTTTTGAAGTGATTTTTTTTTTTTTAAGACTGGAGTTAATTTCTTGTAATATCAGCTGCCATGTAATGGTTGCAACTCATAAGCAGATTTAATTCAGTGATACAAATAATGTTTGAGGATTTACGTAGGCCAGGATCCTCTCTGTTGGCTACTGCAGGAATTGATTTAATGTGGAAAAGCTGTAAGCCTGTTCACAGGTCCACATCCTCTATGAGAAGAGGTGTCTGTTTTCCTATCCAGTCACCAGTAGAGAGAACATGTTGTAAAAATGGATTTTGCCTGCTCAGAAGTTGAAATATTCTGTGCCCTCCTGAATTCCTTTTTGAAAAGTTTTCTGGGCAAGTAAGTAAAGTTTCAGCACCCAGTCATCTGTCAGAGTGCCTACAGTGTGTTTTCATGTCCAGTTCTGTCATTGCCCAGTCACCCCGAGCAGGTCCCTCTCCACAGTGTGCTGGAGATCACTAAACAATACAGATCTTTGATAAATCTCTCACCAAAGATCCTCTTTGTACCTGTCCTCCCTGAACAAACTGCCTCTTTTGTATGAATATTTCAGTAACATGATTTTTTTCCCACAAAACCCGTGTTTATGCCAGTGCAGTCATTATATTGATGTACTTAAAAGTATTCAGATGTGTTCCCTTTTTCATGTGTGTGTATATGCATCCACAAGCACACAGACCTGTCACAAGAGGATTGACTCAGTATTCACCCTTGTTTCCTGCCTATAGCTTATTAATATTAGTAGGAGGATGCTCTGCCTTTCCTTATTTACAAGTACAATTAACTGCAGGATGCAGGAGACAGGGAACTGCAGGTTTGGAGCAGGCAGAGGCTGACAGGGAGTGAGCTGCTGATTTAAAGAAGTCTCTCTCCCAGGTATGGTTCCCTCCATCCGAATATTTCAGCTGCTTTTATTCTCATTTCTGTGGCAGGAAGATGCCATTCCCAAGATCTGTTGGAGCCAGCTGAGTGTTATCTTTGGCTCTTCTGCACTGCAGGCACAGAGGATTTGGGAAAACAGCACCTACCAAGGAATGGCTGCACTTTCTAAAGTAACCCCCTTCTCTTGGTCGGTGCTGCTGTGCCAGACGTGGCAGTCCCTGCTGTGCCTCTGACAGGTGCCAGCAGAAACCAGCCCAAAGGGGACAAATGCCAAAGTGGAGCTTCAGTGTATCTGTGAAGCAAAATAAGACCAGACAAGAGAAATTCAGTTGTCCTAAGATCTTCTCTGCAAAGTCAGGAAGACTTAAAAGCGTGGGTTGGAGGCTTCTTGGAGAGCCTCGAGCCGTAACAGCAGGAGAAATCAAAATTGGTGTCTTCTCCTGGTGTATGGACCAGATACTCCTCTGCAACCAGCCTCCCCCGACTTCTGAGAGAGTAACTTAACAATTTAAATTCCCCATCGGTTGCGTTTGTAATTATCCTGCGCACAATCTCCTGAAGCAGCTCTCCTCCAGGTTCTGCATGGTGCTGCCTTTCCTGTGCATTAATCACAGGAGCTCCTTTCCCTTTTGCCTGAGAGCAGCCGCGCCAATCAATCCAAAAATGGATGCACTGGAAATGCAACACTGCGAGTCAAACACAGGGATTTTTAAGCTTGTGGCTTCCACGGTCTGTGTCAACGTGTGACAGGAGAGAATTGTAAACTGAGAAGGAGTTCTCCTGTGAATTCAGTGCCCCCATTATCTCCTCCTCTATCCGAAGGGCTGAGGAAATCTTTTTTGTTAGCCAAGACAGCTTGGTGCTTCAGCTTAATTTTCATTGCATAATTTTAAATACAGATCGTGCCAACAGTGCTGCAATTAATGGATAGCCTAAAGACTTATTATTTCAAACTAATTGATATGTAAGAAAGTTTAAATAATGTAAGTGGTAAGAATTTTTTAGGAATAATTCTGTAACTAACTCAGAATAATTTTTTTACTGTTATTTAGAGTAGCAGATGACTTTATTATTCACTCACCATCGCTAAATCTAATGTCTGTCTGTATTCTCTAGTTCTAAATAGATTTCCACGAGATGGGGAAAAGATGACATTTTATAGTCCTTGTTCTAAAAGCTGTTTTTGCAAGTTAATAATCTCATTCATTTCTGATACTTGTCTGCCATCATTTGAAATAAATACTCCCTAAGTTCCAGATGAATTTCTGTGATCCTCAACAGAGATGTGTACACTACACATTTTTAAAATAGGGCTCTAAAGCGAGAAACGTGTGTTTTTAAAGCACTCTTTTGCTTCTTCAAATCACTTGATCACTTATGAAAGGCCTTTATTTTTCTAGTGTTCATTAAACTTATCTTCAACTAGATTGTGATCAGAATTGGCATCAGAGAATATACTGTAAAGCTGTAAGACCTCTCAAGAACTTTTTAATGCTTTTGGAAGATGTGAAGTACCGAAATAATAATAAAACACTGATAGAGCATTAAAAAGATAAGTTCTTGTAATGGAAAGAGGTTTTGTTCTACTGCCAGTGTTTTTTTCTTAAATAAGGTTTTGCACGGTGCAAAACTTTTCCAAGAGAGAAGCTACCAGTAGTGATACACAGAAATGAAATCAGATTAAAAACAAAGTGGAGCTCTAGGGGGATCATGTTAGGCATTTTGATGGCATGCCTCTCAGTGGAAAAAAAAGCAAAGGGCTTAGTGAAGTTCCATGAGATTCATCTCAGTTCAGGCTTGACCCTCTGGTGAACTAAACTTTGATGAACTGTATTAACTTGAGGAGGAGAGAAGGCAGGGAGCAGCTCCAGCTCACAGTGATGTCAGTGGAAAAGCTCACGGTCCCTGCAGTGGGCCTGAGGTGCGGGGTGGCCCCGGTGTGACCTTCTCATGCCCACTGAGCTTGGTGGGGACAGGAGGCACCAGAGGAACTGATTCTCCAGGTAGCTTTAAGTTGGGGTGTCCCTTGTCCTCCTGTCTCTGCTGGCTTCTAGGGAATTAGTGTATCCCTTTTCCTGGCAGCAGCAAGCTCTGGCCACAGAACTCAGTGGCAGTATCTTTAGGAGATGTGTTCAACAGGACTCTCAGATGTCCAGCTGCTTGGCAAGATGGAAAGTGTTCCATGGCACTGAGTCACACACAGGCACTGTGACACACGTTTGCTGTCACAGTGGCTCACTGAACGTAGCCCACCACCCCTGAGAAGAGGATGTGAGGCTGCTTGGGCTGCAGCATGAGCAGGGTGGCAGTTCCTCACCCAGAATAAGCATTAGGAGGGAGAAACACCCTCAGCAGTTTCCCTTCCTCCTGGAGCTCAGGTGCTGGACAGAAACCCAGATCAGCTTGTACACAGAGAGAGCAAGGTCTGGGCGTGAGAAAGGCATCTGCCCTTCTCTGTGGGAAGTTGTTATCTCTTGTCTGTGGGAGCAGGCTTGGATTTTAAGCAGCAACCTGGTCCCTTTTCCTAGGTTCCTTCACGCCTTGCAGTTTGCCTAAATTGAAAAAGAGAGTGATTTTCAGGTGAAAACCCTGAGCCACTGAAACACAACTTTTGCTCCTCTCCTTTGTGAGGCAGATCACCCCCAGATCTCTGCTGGGTGAGGAGCAAGCACTTCATGCCCTTTTGTGCTGGCAGTTCCTTCACTTGAGCTGGTCAGTTTGCATCTGTACTTGTGTGGTTGTAGATCCAAACTGTAGATCCAAACCCCATTAAAGCCAGTCACTGTGCTGTAGACTGAAGTGAACTTTGGGTACGTGCTTTACCAGGCATGAGTTCAAGCTGCTCTGGGCAGCAGTGGGATGGGCTTTGTCCTGTTGATCTGGCTTGATGAAATTACCTTATATGTCAATTTTTGCATTGTGGGATGCTTGCTGAACATCACTGAAATAAAGTTTTCTGCATGGGTCATTTAAACTTGATGGGTAATTAGAGAGTTGCCTAAGTTTGCAGCAGTCAGTGTTCATCTGAACTTTGGAGAAAATGTTTAAATGAAAAACAACTGAATTGAAATATTAATCCCTTGAACTTAATCATGAGGATGGCTCCGTTAACCTCCCATTGCACAGTACTGCTTAATCCAGTAACAGCCGTGCAGACAACAAGAGGAGGGTTTTTTCCTTTAAAGCTCATTGTAGTATCAGGAAGTAAAAATCTTCAGGCTATTTTTAATTAGGTTGAACCTCTGAGCAGAGTCACTCTTACGTTAAGCTCTAAAGTTTGTAACAGTTGCAGTTAAAATTCTACACTAATTCTGCTTCTCGAGTGAAAAAAACCAAGTGTGTTGTGTAATACAGCATGAAACGATGAGAAGTGTGGATATAGGGATGAACTCATGGTGGAAGTAGAGGGGTGGGAAGATAATCCCAGGATATAAACAGAGAGCAGCCATGAGTTTAGCAGACTCGGAGTCCCCGGTAGCAATGATACATCTCCATTTGATGGTCATTAGACAGTAATGAACATGTACATCAGCACGTAAATTTGAATCAGGTCCCAGCTTTTTGTCATTGCTGAACTCAGCCTCAAAACTTCCCTGACACTTGGAAGTACAAAGGCCAAAATACTGAGCCATCATTTCTGGAAGATGGAAAATGAGGGATAGCGGCTCTGTCTCTGCTGTTAAACTTCTGCCAGGTTCTGAATGGATTTTTTTTCATTAGCCTGGTATGTTAAAAAATAATGGGTCTGTCACTAAATTGGCTCATTATTTGGGGAGAGTCAATGCAAAAGTCCCTGCTAATAGTAAAGAGGAAGCCAGATTCATGTTGTTAATGAGTTAGGAAATATTTTGGAATAGCCTTCGTTGTTACAAGGGATTACAGAACTGCAACTACTTGAAAAGATTTTCAAAGAAACTTCTAAGGCTTTGATCTTTATTCAGAGTGTGCTTGCTTTCTAGTCTAAAAACATTCATTTTTAACAAGATATTAGGAGAAGGACTGACTGCTCAGTAATTTTCCAAGCAGACTTTTCAGTGAGGCTCCATCCTGCAGAGGCTCTCTCGCATGGAGAGCCTACAGTCAGTGCAAGGTAAACTTCAAAGTGCAGCAGAGGCTTTACCAGTGTGATTATTTCTGAGCTAATGCTGGCTTGCTTCTAACCCTCTGTGCTGCTCCCTGACAGTTATCAGTGACGTGGAAATTACAGTGAGTGTGCACCTTGAGAAAGGTGCTGTCTCAAGATGCACAGCCCTCAGCGTTTGTTTGGAGCTCTTACTACTCAAAACAGGCTCAAGAGTTGGGGCCGAGCAGGGTATGGCAGTGAAAGGAGGTGCCAGACTTAATCACAGGGTGAACTGTTCCTTTTCTTTGAGGAGCACAGTGATGCCCCTGGAGAGAGACAGAGAAACAGATTATTTATTTGCTTTTCATTGTCATATTGGAGGAGAAATCTCTGCGCTCAGAGGGAATTTTCTGTGACACTCATAGGGCCTGTTAGAGATGTCCTGCCGAGAGTCAGACACAGGCAACACTGTAATTACCTGTTAGCAAGGTGGATATGAGAGACTGGACAGTGCTTTGTTAAACTGAATCCAGAGTTCAGTTTAGGTGAGAATCCAAAAGCTGAGCTATGGGTTCCACCACCTTCTTTTTCAGATCTGTACTTCAGCAGCTCCTGAACCCTCGCACAGGAGGCCTTGAGCACCTGAAACTTCCCTTTCTTGTCTCTCCTCTTTCAAAAATTGCCAGAATCTCTCACTTCAAGGGACACCACCACTTTTAGGCAAAACACAGTATCTGTTAAATGGCCCTGCAGATTCCATGCCCTGTTGGGGACATCCTGCTCTGCTGCCGTGGTGCTGTACAGCTCCGAGTCCCGCGTTCTCTGGTCTGCCTGGAGTTTGAAATACATCTGGAATATATTGTTGCTGTTGTAACCTCAAGAAGTCATTTAAAATGAGTTTCCGAGGGACTGTCATGACCTCTTGAGATGAGAATTACTGTACTGCTACTCTTGGAAGGCCTGTGCTGTTGGACAGTCAGCTGCCTGTTTACAGGCTGCCTTGGAGGCATCCTGGAAGTGGAAAACCATCACTTGTTAGAAGATGATGGCTGCACTGAATTTTTTTGTTGTTTGTTTGTTTTGCAGTATCCAAAATATGGACAGCACTTTAAAAAAGGACCAGTTAATAAGCTCTCTTTGAGCTCTGTCACTCAAGTTATTTACCCTGGATCCACCCCAATAAACTAAGGGCAGTATCTGCTAATTGATGAGATTTCAGCCGAATTTCTCTGGATTTATTGCATTGAAACTGAGCAGATTCTCCTTTGCTTACAGTGAAGATAACTTACTCTAGTGATGATGAAAAAGAACAGAATCTCAGAATCTAGCCTTAAAATGCCCACAGAACGGGGATTTTTTTCCTGTTCATTCTAGCTCAAATTATTTTTATTCATATGCATCATGAGGTGCACAGGTCACACATTTATGGAGTTGTCTAAGAGCCACTTGACAGCTTAAGAAAGCATTTTATCCACAAAAGCAAACTGTTACATGAAATAATCATCAGAACAAGGAGTAATTCCAAATATGCAGCTTACAAGGCACAGAGCAGGGCTTTGCATGAGAATAAACTCCTGTACTTATGAAGAAATGGGAAACAAGAGTTACTGTGAAGAAAATCCTCCCACAAAATTCAGTACAAGCTATTTCTTTAAATAATTTCTTTAAAGAAAATGCAAGAGATCTGACATTGCTGCTAATAATACATTAAATGCTGTTAATAAGAATTGCCAGTAGGAAAAGATCACCAGTTTAGGTTTTTTTTGTAAGGACCTTCTCTAACCCGGAAAGTTTCAGCAGAGATACTGGACAGGTGTATGTGTGTTTAATACGTGTATAACCTGGGCAGCACTGATGGGCATCTCACCACCCAAACATACATTTGGAATCAGTTATTGGAACAAATGTTGGTTTACTATACAGAAGGTAGATATGAGTTGCCTTATGAGAGTGTTACAATCCAGGAGCCCGGGTCCCAGGTTTCCTCACGGTCCCATTGGTTTAATTGAGGTTGCAGTTAATAAAGGCGGAGACACAGATTGATGGAGGCCCCAAGGTTGCAGTCTAGTGCCTTGAGACAGCAGATATTAAAGGGACTCATTTATGTGGGGACTTGTACCCTCGGGGAGGCAGAGCAAATCACCTTTGCTGTAATAGGAAGAGACACGGAGCTGAAACATGGCAGATAAGGGAGGCGGTGGGAGGGGGAGTGTCTGTACAAGGGGAGATAACGCAGGACGTGTGATCCACTCCGTGGCTTGTGACGCACTTCAGGTGATTGCTAGGGATGTTTTTCAAGGAGAATGTCTGGACTGTGCAGCCTGTTGGCGTGGGAGGGCAGAGGGGCAATTGTGGATCAGTCAAAACTATGGCTGAGCCAGTGCTCCAGTCTCAGGAGAACAGCACAGGGACTTTGTGGGGTGGGGAGATCAGCCTGATGAGCTCAACCTTGTGGGAAGGGCTAGGGGAGCATCACCTTCAGGTGGGGAGGCAGAGAGGGAGTCTGGGAATTGGTGTGCCTGGTGTCTGTCATGGTCTGGAAAGTAACCATTGCTTGAAAATGCAGAGATGTTCTTGTGTGAGGACAGGAGTCATTAACAGGAGCTTTCCAGTCAGCATGAAGACATTTCCTGCTGTTGTTTACCTGGTGCCATGCTGCTCCTCGTGCCACCTCAGATACCAAGTGCCCTTAGGCTCTCCTTAATGATTCCACACTCCCACATCTCCTGAGATAAAACTTTGTCTACCTGCATGGTTTCATCTCAGGATTAGCAATGGTGTCCTTAAGCTGTGTTAAGCCCAAATGTTAACATGGTGGCAGGTCCCTTTATGCACTTGCTTGATATCACTGGGAGAAAAAAGGAGCATTTAGGTGCCCTCTGCACATGCAGAGTTAACTCCTTTCCCAGGCCTGGGCACACAGCTTCCCGAGAACCTGCTGTTCCCAGCTGCTGTCTGAGGGCCATTCTGACAGAGGGCAGAGATGGGCATGCCAGCTGTGGCAGGGTCCTGCAGGGGAGTCCTGGGTGCCCTCAAACCCACATTCTCACCTCAAGTCCCCGTCTCCAGCCAAGTGCTGCAGAGGAACTGTGGCCTTGAGGCATGAGGACATCTGAGCAGTGGTTACTCCTTCGCCTTCCCAGCAGAAATCTGCTTAGTGGAGGGAATAACATGGTCCTTAATAAGGAACTCCTACTGTTTCCAATTAAACAAAAATTGCTGCCTATAAATCACTTGATCCCTGAGCTCTGTTCCTCAGTTTCACTCTCCCTGTTACTGAGCCTCCATCTGTTTTTAACAGTTCTTGCTACTCATATGTCTTTTAATGCTGTATCCCTCCAGAATGGCTTTCTAATTAAGTAAGCTCTGCAAATGAAAAGCAGAGGAACAGCAGCCTTTTTGCTCTCTGTACCCTTAATCTGGGAGTCCTCTATGTGCTATTTTGGAAGCTAAATTGAGGTCGCTGACATTATGCATATTTGTTGTCTGATGCAGGCTTAAAAGCCCCAAATCCTCTATTTAAAATTATCTTTAGGCACATGGGTCAAATATTTGCAGGAAGAAAAATAAGTATTTGTAGCTTTAGCAGATTTAGAGAAGGAGGGGAGGAGTGAGAAAGGGGCCCCAATCCCAGCCCAGTGTTGCTGTTGCACTGTGGATTCACTGCCCACTGAAAATATCAGTGTTGCTGGTGTCAACAAAATAAACATTTCCAGTGACACGTGATAAGGAAAACGGGAGCTTTGCTAAACAGAAATTCCCTGGAGAGGTCGCAGCCCCCCTTTCGTTACAAATGGTGTAGTGACCAGTAACTGCCTCTTGTCAAAATAATTCTGCTGAAATTGCACAGAGGAAATGAGTGCAGTTGAGTTTCTCATCAGGAAAACAAGAAGGACAGGCACTGTCTATGTGGAATTAAATAATATCCTGCATATGGGAAGTGCCACAGTAATTATGGATACAAACGAGTATCACATTTCAACTGGTAAATAAAGGCAACAATCAAATACCAAAAGGAGTAATTTTTTATATATTTTGCTGTGCTCTGCCTCAAGGGGAAATAACTCAACTTTAAAATGTCTCACATTTGAAATCTTAACTCAAAAATAGTGAAAAAAGCTTGAGAATAAAGAGTTTGCTGTTGGAAATGTCAGAGATTGTTGGAGATACTGAAATATTTAGTCCTCAGAGTCTATTTTTACCTAAATTGTTGAGCCAGGATATTTGAATAATTTTCCATTCATAAGTCACTGCATCATTCAGGCAAAAAAAGTGATCAGGAAAACAAAATAAGATAAATTTAAAAGGAGATATAACAGAAACACAAAACTCAAAAAGCTGCCCTTAGAGAAAAATTCCCAGCGGAATGGAAAAATCTGAGACTTAAAAAAGTGACTTATTTGGAGTCATTTCAAATTTTTGCAGTGGAAGAACTTAATCAAAACAAATATGGCCATAATTAATGTTTTTGATTCAACAAAATTGCATTTTGGTGGGGGTTTTTCACCAAAATGCGTAACCAGTTGTATTTCATACGTAACTTTCTCAAAACATTTTTGGCTGAAGATTAATTCTCGAGATGCTTTTTAAGTAGCGACCCTTACGTTATTTTGGAGTCGCAGATGTATTTTTAAACACCCATGTGAGCTGGAATGAAGCCCAGTGCGGGTGGAAGTGGGTTGGTTTTGTATCAGATGTTAGAGCAGGAGAAGGATGCTCCGAGGTCACAGGCCAAGCATGCGGTGTCCCAGGCTGTGCGGGGACGGAAGAGAGGGGAAAGCTGTTTGGAAAGGCCTGGCATTGGCGACTTCCAAAAGGCCACTCTCAGGGTGCAGCGGGAAGGAACAGTGCTCACAGGAAGGACTTCAAAGGTGCTGCAGGAAGGGAGACGGGCTGGACGTGTTTCCCCCGGTTTCCCTTTCCCTTGGGCTGCCGGAGCGCGGGGAGGAGGTGAGGTGGGAGCGGGGCCGTGTGAGCCAGCGGGGTGCCCACCTCTTGTCTTGAAGCCCTCCACAGCGCGTTTGCCACGTGAGCGCTTTATTTTTGTTCGTGGTAGACACAGAAGTTCATTCGATCACTTTGCAAGCACGCAGGAGTTTACAGGGGCTTGGTCAGGAGTGTCTAAACACACAAGCTCTGCTCCTGTAATCCTGTATTGATCACTTTTAGTGCTATTCCTGCTGTTCATTTGGTAGTTCTAATAATAATGCCTAGGTATAAATATAAATGTAAATAGTTTTAATGATACCATCTGTTTCCTTTTCGGAGCGTGTTTTCCTTGCTTTAAGCTGAACAACCATAATCATTTTCCCCTCCCACATTCCAAGGAAGGGCTGCAAGGCCTTTCCCTGACTGATGACCCTTTTTGGAAAGCGGCTGTAGCCGAGGATGGCGAAGAGCCCTTTGAATTGGGAGGGAACATGAGCCCATGAGCTGGGCAGCCGGCTGCCCACTGCAGCTCTGCTCACTTGGACAGCCCTGCTTGTGTCCTGTCCTTTGGCTCAGGGCTGTGTTGGCTGCACTCGAGGTGCAGGTGGTGGTGTTTGTCCAGAGCAGTTTTTGTGCAAAGCTGATGTGAGCATCAGCTGGCATTTTTTAACTTGTGCTGTCGGGTAAAAAAATCCAGGGCAGGTAGATGGAAGCACACATTCAAGAGCTTCTGGCCACAGCCATCAAGAGTGACTGACACATTCATCTCCTGTCCCCAAGGACCCCACTGCAAACACCTAATGATGGCTCTGAATTTTAAAGTATTAACTCACTGCCTGTCAGTAAAGTACATGGGGGTGAGATCTACCAGAGCAAGAATAGTGTCCAGCTGTGGGACACTAAAGCACCATGGAGGTGACATTCATGTTGTTTTTGTTGTGGGTTGAAGAGAGGACAGAAGATCTATAAGAGGGCAGGTAGTGAGATAACAGAAGGAAGAAGGTTGTTACATGTTAATGAGGACAGTGGTCCAGATAACGATCTGCCCGTCTAATCATCGGTCTCATTCTCCCCCTTGTGTGACTCCAAAATCCTAACAGCAAGTGTAGGTCACCTTGCTTAGCAGCTGGAGAGCAAAGAAATTGGGGTAGGTGGACTTGTGATGGGAAGCAACCCAAGGGGACAGCAAACTGAGCAGGAAGGCCACCCCGGGGTGGAGTCTGGTGAGGTGCTGGTTGAGCAGAGAGGTTTTTACTTTCACACTAACGTGGCACCTTGTCTTGCCATCAGCAAGCCAAGTGAGAGCTGTGTGCAGCTGCTGCTGCTGCTGGGGGGCAGCTTTCCACTCACTGCCATGAACTGTAATGTCCCTGTAAAGCCACGGAATCTACAGAAGGACACTGAGGCTTTCAAAAGAAAAACAGCTGGATTTTTTTAGGCCAGCTGGTTTTAAGCAGGCAACTTGTTTCTTTAACCTTGTGTGGTGGCTTGGGGGTCAGGGAATGGATGGGATCTGAGGGGCTTGTCGGACGCTGAGCAAGGGGAAGAACTGACAGTGCTTTTGGAATTGAAAAGAGAACTAATTTTTACACACTGATGCAGTTTTAATCAACCCTCCTTGTCTGCTGTCTGCTCCTTCTCAACTAACTTCAACCTTCTCTTGATTAGATATCTATATAGACTGTCTCTGGAGACAGAAAGGTAGCTCCAGATTCATGTCATTTCTATTAAACACTCGACTTAGGGGGGATTAGCCACTGGAGGTGCTTTAGGAGGAGAATATTAGACACAATTGTTATCTAACAACATGCTTATGGTTGCACTGGGTTCAGATAACGTTCAGTTTCTGAGGGATTTCAAATATTTCTTTTGCTCTTAAGCCTAATTAAGCAGATCGAGGTTCTGAAGGAAGTTGAGAGCCAAGAGTCTTTTCCCTGACTTACGACATTACACACCTGAGGTGCCCAAAATTCACAAATTCAGTAACGCCGTGTACGACAAGGAGGTGGGGGAAATGCAGCAGCTCATCTCTGGCTTGGACACTGCTGTTTTTTTAAGCAGTGCAGGTATTTAGCCATGAACTGTAACCCCAAGCATGATTATACCATGAAGGAAGACCTTTTGCCTAGAATTGAATCTTCGGGTTTGCAGTGTGACCTACGCGAGTGCCGTGCTGCCGGCACTCCGACCGTGCGGATGTGATCACTCGGGAGTGAGGAGCTCCCTGGGCAGCGGGAGTGGAGTCCTGGGGCTCTGGTGAGCAGGGCACAGAGGGATGACCAGCACCATTTTTCAGTTTTCCCCACCAGCCACCCTATGGCACTGTTCCTCTGATGATGCCTGTACTTGTGGAAGTGTTTGCAAAACGGAGACAAAAGGAGCATCCCTTCAGAAATTTGTGTCTGGACATAAAGCCAGAAAACAAAGGGGTTCAGGAAAAGAAGAAGGGTGTTATGATAATGATTAACTACCACAGTGACAACTATGTATTTCTAGTTGATAGAAATATATATTTTAGAGGCAGGGTGTGTTTTAATGGAACTGTTCGTGCCTCACACCTGGTTTTTATCTGAGGTGGAAAACCGAGGCCAGGACATGAGGAAAATTTCCAGAAAGAAGGCAGGAAAAGAGCTTTAGCAGGGAAGCCAAAAGGAAAAAGACAGATCTTAGATCCTGAGGAAGAAAAGCTGCAGAATTTGTCTAATTAAGGAATGTAGAACTAGACCGGGTGAGCTAAGGACATTGATTTGCACACCAGGAGAAAGGAGAAGAGGCCTCACAAAAATAAAGTCAGAGATGCGGGATGAAAACCAGGACAGAAGCATGGGGAATGGGATTGGAAGGGCTCAGAGGGAGGGGTACTGGTAAAGTCACGTGGTGTGTGTGGACAGGTCAAGGATGGTAAGACTAGGATAGGACCTAACGTTCAAGTGAAAATTTGTGTTGCCTGTTGAGAGCTGTTGCAGTGGGGTGAAGGAAACCTGAAACTGCACAGGATAGACTCAGGCCTAGAGCTGAAGGATCAGAATTCCTAGCACCTTTATCCTGGAAATCCTGGAAAAATACATAGCTGAGAACACAATTGCCTAAGAAACTATCGCAAAACTGCTGCAGCTACAGTTAGCAGAACCTGACTCCCTCTTTTTGAGAAGGTGGGTAGATGGATGGATGGATGGACGGACAGATGGAGCGGGTTTGGCTTTGGAACTCACCCCTTTTGCTTCCTGCTGTGCTCATACTGGTCATGATGAAAAAATTGGCTTTGTCTTCAGTTGAAACTTTCATACACATTAATGTTTTTTAAATAATGGATCGTGCAGATCCTAATATGGGCACTAAAAACAAAGGCTGTACAAATAAATACTGGGAAAGGACCCACTGCTTCCTGAAGACTGATAGCCAGATTTCTTTCTGCATGCCTTTTGCATCCTGTTGATGATATGACACTTTTTCCCCAGTTATGTCCAAGACACATTCTGCATTAATCCGATAATGTAACTTTCCATGATCTAGCCCTAAGAAATGTAATTTAACTTGTTTTCCCTCCCTCGCTGACTCCCTTTGACAACTGACTTTTTCCTAATGGTTTCTCCAACCCAAGAAATCTGGCAAAAGTTGTTTTATTGTTCTCAGAGCAATGTTTGTGGTGTGTTTGATGTGTGATTAACTACCTGAAGCTCAATGAAGGCCTTGCTCTTTCAAAGGCTTATCGGTGATCCATACTATACCTGAATGGGGTCTTGTCAAAGCCAATGGGAGTATGGACACCAGTACAGTTAAATCCACATGTATTTGAAGGATTTGGGTACCCAAGGGTGGTACCCAAAACCAGCCTTATAACTGCACGTTCCTTCAGCTTTGCAATGACTGCATGGAAATTAATAGGCACTTTGGATGCGTGGTGCTAATATGGGAAAGAAGGGAATACATTCTGGAATTGTGCAAAAATGCCTTGTTGGTTCCCCTCCTGCCTGGTGTGGTACTTTCCCCGTCCTGTAGCACTGCTCACATTAGATCCACCTGAAGGCAGCTTTGTCTCTTTTGTTGTAGTTGCAGGTGGAACTTGATCAGGAATATCAAGACAAATTCAAAAGACTGCCTTTGGAAATTCTGGAGTTCGTACAGGAAGCCATGAAAGGGAAAATCAATGAAGATGGAGACCACAGTTCTGCCCCCTCTTCCCTGGCGTCTGACAGTGGAAAATCAAATCATAAACCTGCGCAAAGTGAAGAGGAATTGGAAGAAGATAATCAAGAAAAAGTGTTTGATACTACTTTTTAACTGCCCAAGAAACAATCAGTGCGCCGGGGCGCACCATTCCCAACTGCCCGTCTCCGCTCTCCCGGGGTGAGCTGCCGCCGGAGCGCTTCGGGAGGCAGGAGGAATCTGCATTCAAGTGCACATTTCCCCAAAGGAACATTTTATAAAAAGTATTCTGCAAAGGTCTTCATTCTCATTCTTCATCTGATTATTATTCTAAAGCTTAGTGCAGTTGTAATGGGAAAATTAATATGTTAACCTCCCTCTTCTTTTTATTTTTTTTTTTTTTTCTTTTTTTTTTTTTTTTTTGGCCGATTTACAATGGGTAATTTTCTGGCCATGTTCACTGTTAAGAATGTTTAATGAAGACCAGTGTATTGTACAGAGACAAATGTGTGCAGATTTCCTTTTGGAGTGCCAGTGCAAAGTGCTCCAAACTAATAGAGATCCTGGCGAATATTACCACAGTACTTAATCATATTTGTTTCCTTCTTTATAACTGCACCTTGACAGCTGTACCATCCTTTTACATTTGCACTGAAACATTGGATCCTTTTTAGCTCCGCAAGCACTGGTGGCTTGCTGTCTTGAAATTATGTTTATCACATGGAGAGACATATATTTGCTGCTGAAAATTCTTGGAACTGTGGGGACGAGAGGAAAACGGAGCGAAGAACCCGCGTGGAGATCGTCGGTGTCTGTGTACGTCTGTGTTTGTTACACTGTGTGAGTGCATATATGTTTGTATATATATATATATAGCTATATGTGCACACACATCTGTCTATATACACACACAGCATGTTCCTATTTGAAGTTGATGTGGTCTCTTGGCCAAATGGAATGTTTCAGGGATCTGTGAGTAGAGAGAATCTTTCCGAGAGCTAACATCTGGGATATACTGCTATAGAATAATCATGGAATCATAGAATTCTTTTTGTGGTGTTAGTGTTGTAAATCAAAGTAGTTTTAGAATATAAATTTGATATATATTTTGCAGACTCGAAAGTATTGATTTTAAGTATCATATTTTAAGCTTACTGAATTTGATAGGATTATAAAATGTTTAGGACTACAGTATTTGAAATCTAACAGAATCTTCCATTATTTTTAAGACTGAGGTTCAGTTTTACTAAGGTCTAAAATTTAAAAGCAAAGTATAAAAACCTGACCACTGTTATTTAAAAATGTATATTAATCTGTTTGACTGACTTGTTAAAATAAGAACAATCAAAGTTAGCGTACTGTATGATGTGCATGAGAGTAGTAACAGCACATTCTGAGAAATTTCTATCAGGCGACAGAGAGACGTTGTGAAAGTCAGGATATTTGAAAAGGTAAAGAAATGCTGTTCTCTGGATTCCCATCCTTACAGAAATAGGGATTACGAAACATCTGAGACAGATTCGGATTCGTACCCGGGCCAGTGCACGATCCTTCCCTCGGCCCTTGGTGGAGGTGCCTTAGGGCAAAGGAGGAACCAGCTCAGGAGCCCCAGATTGGCCTCGAGACACCTGATCCTGCAAAGTTGTGTTTTCCTGCACCACCGGGCTCAGGAGCTGGGCTGGGAGTAACACTCACATTCACGTTTGCAAGATGGGGGCCTTACTTAGGATTAAACAGCAATCGGAGAAAGCAGTCAATTAATAGGGAGGCATTTTAACACATCGTAACAGTTAAGTTACCTTACTTCCATTCCCTCAGGATTTTAGTACTTAAAGTAACTTATTTTATTTAAATTTAAGCAATAAAATACAAATCAAGCTTAAGTTTTCAGTTAAATAATGATGTATATATATATAAGTTCAAATCTTGGAAAACAAACAGTATTTTGATGTTTCCTTTTTAAACTTAGAGCAGAAAGAAAGAAAAATTGCACATTGTTTGGAGATCATATTTTGAATTAAACTGTTCTGGTTTATGATGATGAAATCAGTGCACATGAAATTCAAAAATCTGACTTTCATCTTAACGCTAGGAAAGGTGACTCCTCTACTAATCCTAGTTTTGCACTTTGAAATCAATCTTAATCACTCATTGAAAATGTAGAGTCGAGATTTAATGCTGCATTTTATAAAGTTAAAATGACGTATTGTCTAAATTATTACGAGAATAAACTGATAGCAGTGTTCATACTAAAACTGAAACTATTGCATTATAGAAACCGTTGTACAGCGCAGGCTTTTTGGTAAAATCCTGGCTCCTCTGAATCTCAGTGCAATGTTCCTGTGGACTACAGGGGAGCCAGGACTTCGCCACAGTCTTCAAAGAAACTCGGGCAAATAAATACCAATTAACCTTTTATTTATATTTAATAAGAAATAAATATACTGGTTGGGTGAAATATACTATCAGCTGTAGTCATTTTACAGTACGTTTGTATTTGACCATTTCCTGTACTCACATTTTTTTATATCTGTACAGTGCCACTTTCTGCAGGTGTAAGGTAGTGTGTAATCCTGTACATCTTGCATCGTTCAAACTATTTCAGTGAAACCGATATCATTTAATATTGATATTACTTGAACTAGAGTAAGATAATGAAAAAAGGGTCTTTATGATGTGCAAGTCTTGTGCCTTTTATGTATTTGCCTTGTTCCGTGTTGAATGTGTGGAAATGCTGTATTGTGGACTTTCTGCTGTATAGAATAGAGCTGTCTATATTAAACTAGGTCGTGCACTTCAGATACCTTTACACTACTGAAAATAGCTTGGTTTTGGCAGTATAAACAGAATTTTAAAAATTCTAATGAAGGCCAGACATTTTAGATTTAACATGTTCATAATTATGTTAATTAATGCTCATGTATTAGCTAAACATTCACTGACAGATAACTAAAGGGACATCATTGCTTGCCTTTCTTTGAAATCAGTGTTGCTCTTGTACATTGTATTAATAGTGTCTGTGATTGATTAGTCCTTGATGATTTGCTTTCAGAGTAGGATGAAATATTCCAGTTAACATGTACATATTTTTTCGGTTCCTCGATCTATGATTGTTTCAGAGGCATAATTCACATTTTTGTAAAAATTCTATGCAATTTTGTGGCATGATGTTTCTTCCACTTGTAATTTTATGTGCTTACATTACAGATCCAAAGGACAAATAAAAATTTCTTAACACAAGACCAGTTTTCTCTGTTCATTAACTCGAGAGCCTCAGTTGACTCGGGAGACCTTACCCTGACCCCTTTGCTGACAGGAGGGGCAGTGCCAGGAGAAGGCAGGGAAATTTCCCTGCAGGCTTTTGTGTTCACACCAAGAACAAGAAATTGCACATGCCTGTGCTTCCAGCCCCGGCCCCTCCCAGCACAATGTGCATTTGCTGGTGCTCTGAAACAATGGGAAACAAAAAGCAGTGTGCAGGAGCCAATGAACTGGTAAGAAAATGTGTTGGTTTACAGGAAGGCTTCTGCAGAAGAGCTGGGACGTGATTTCCAGCCATACCAATAAACTGCCTCGACAAATTACAGAACCTTCACTTTGTTCCACTGCCCCAGCTGTTTCACTCATCATCTATTCAATTATATATGTGCTGTGAAATGTACCTTTGCAGGGCCTTCCACTGAGAGCATTGAAAAATAAATCTATTCCTTTGGCTTTTGACTTCCCTTCCCCTATTTAATTTACAATGTACAAAATTATCTCTGGGAGAAGAGATAAGCAGGTATATTAATCCAGAGTACTGAGGGATATACCTGTTAAAATAAATAGTCTCTGAGGCAGCTGGAGTCAAATCACTCACTAGAAGGGAAACGGGGTCTGACACATGGGATGGACATGGCACGGGATGAGGGCGGGCAAGGAAGGGAGGAACAGAGCTGAAAGCAGAGCCATGAATCTGACAGACAGGAATAAGACTGGGACAGAAATGGGGAAGTGGGGGGGGATAAAAAAAAAAAAAAAAGGATACATTTCCTTCCCCAAAGAGGAGCAGTGGGGTGTGAAATGAAGAGCGGGGTTTGTGGAGGCCCCGTTAGCCAGTCCCACCGTGTAGTGACACAGGCGAGGGGAGGCAGATGGATCACAGGGCAGGAGGGCAGTCTGGCTCCAAGGGACTCGGGGACAAGGTGGAGGTGGTGATGGTGAGCACAGAGGGGAAAAGCCAGGAGGCCACGGGAAGGGTTGGGAAACAACCCTCGGCTCCTGCAGGGCTCGGTGAGGCAGGATTCTCACAGCTGGCTGAGTGAGTGACCTTGGTGCTTGTACTTGGGCCACAGGAGACTGACTTGGCTGCTGGGGGGAGAGAGGAGCAGGCTGGGATGTGTGGAAAAGCTGTTTGGAGGCCGAGCACAGGGAGGTTGGTGATGCAGAGGCCAGGCAGTGGGACCTGTGCTGCTTTGAGAAGCCCAGTGGGTTGCTGAGCTTCAGGTGGGTTCTGCAAATGCTCCTGGTGATGGCCAGAAGAAAAACAATTCCACCACAGCAGCAGAAGTCTGCTACTGCCAGGTGGAGAAGGTGACTGAAGACTTCATTTTGCCCTCAGACTTTATGCTTTGAGAACTACTGCCAGTGCCAAGCTCTGCCAGGAGTAACTGATCCTTAGCTTCCTGAGCCTTACACTGTTTCCTTTGCTGTGGGGCAGCTTCCAGGAGAGGGCTAAAGGGTGCCAGATCCAACTGAGATGTTGGGATGAACACTGGGGAACATTGCTGAGGGAAGCAGAAAGAGTTTGGAGTGGGTGAGCAGGCTGAAGGGCTGGACAAGCACCCCCTAAAAACCTGGGTGTGCACTTGAACCCAAGGAAGTAATTTTGAGGTAAGCAGCTGTGCCTTTGAAAGACGTGAGTGGGGGTTTAAACCCCCGAGGACTACATCATACCCTTGGATTTTGGGAGAGCTCTGCGTGCAGGAGCTGCACGCCAAATCTGCCAGTCTAAACCCACACAGAGCAGGATTCTCCTGGCCATCCACAGACCTGGTCCCTCCTCAGAGTGCTGGCCCTGCCCTTACTCTGCTTTTCAAGGGCTCAGTAGGAGAAGGAAGGGCTGCTCAGCAAAAGGGCCAATGCAGGAAATCAAAGCCACATGCAAAAAGCAGCAGGTGATGGTCACTAGGGAAGTTAAGGAAGCCAACTGCAATAAGGCATTCTGGGTTTAAAAAGGGTCCTCCAGAGAGAAATATCTGCCGGACAGCTGGAAAGGCTTGTGCTACTTTCCCAAATGTAGCTCCATTGTACTTTTTCTCAGTGGAAGGGTTTAGAGGCTCAGTTTAGAGGTTCCTCGGGATCAGTATCATGGGGGTAGCATGATCAAAAGGAGGATCTGAGGGAAAAAACACTGAAGAAATGAAAAATCCAAGTGTTCAGCCTGCAGACAGTAAAGAAGAAAATATTGGAGGTAATCTATTAACTACTGTATAATTGATATGATTTTATAGGACTGGGGTTTTTGGAATGGTGGGCTCCAAAACATGGTGGGAAGACTGGCAAGAGGTGCTACTCACGGCTGGATTCCCCTCCAGGTAGAAGGGCTTTAAGTAGCACTGGGGAAGCCAAGCTCCAATTCAGAACAAATTGAAGCCAACCAGATGAATGTGAAGAGAAGAAACGGAAAGCTTGCTGCTGTATCAATGGAGGAAGCCTGGCTAATGAGCGGGAGAGCTTGGCAACTTCCACTGCTGAGAACTGTAATGTAATTAGTGTCATGAGCTGCTGTGGGGTAATTGGCCTGTTCAAGTAAGTGATTACAGGCTGGGTAAGGGGGATCAAATAATTTAAAAAGAAAAAAAAAACGGGGAGGGGAGAGGTGTGAATGAAACTTTGCTCTGTTCCTGGGAAAGATGAAATGCAGCTGGCAAGTGTTGCTGCACTGATCTGACCTACGGATGGCAGAGGCTGTGAGCAGGGCAGGTGAGTCGCCTTCAGCTGGCAAAGCTGGGAAACACCTTGTCCAGGTTTTGTACCACATTTTCAGGAAAATGCAGAGAAATCTGGCCCTGTACAGTCCCTGGGCTCTAGAGCAATAGCTGAAAGCTGAGCTTCTCAGGAAAACCACCAGAGGCCGGTGGAAAGGCAATAACACCAGCTGCCATATGGACACTAGAGGCAATAGGTTTAGAGACACACCAAAATCTTCTTTATTTTCTCCCTTTCTGCATATGCACAGCAGAGATGATGGATTGTGAGCACTGACAGGAAGAGGGCACCAAAATCTGCATGGGATGCTGCCACACCAGGAACTCACACCCAGCGATCAGTGTGGATGCAGCAGAGGGGATTGTGATGGAGAGGCCAGACCAGATGATCTCACAGCCTCTCCTAAGAGCTGTTGCTCTTAGTAGAATGTTCTTTTTTTCAAGGCTTTTTTCCCCCCAGGAGGGCACTTTCCCATGCGATCACCCAAGGCTGTGATTCCCTTTGGAAAGGCTTTCTAATGTCCTCTTAATTGCCAGGGTCAGTAAAGTAACCCTGAGCGTGGTGATTCAGCCATATGGGATGTCTCCCAGAAAACGAGTCACCTCTCTCCAAGGGTGTAAATCAGTAAAACTGTGGCATCCCAGGAGCCCTCAGCAATAAATAAACTCAACCCGAGTGCTCTTGCAGCTCGCCACCAGCTGAGTGGAGCAGATGAACTCCCTGGCTGGAAGCAAAGCCAAGCTGTAAAGCCTGTGGTAAGATGCATCTCTGACTCACGGAGTGCAGCCTGTCAGCCTCGGGGAAACAGCTGGAGACAGAGCTCCAGCGAGGAGCAGGCAGCGGCAGTGGCGTGCCACGGTTTCCATCCAAGAGTGCAATGATCTCAGCAGAGAGCCTGGTTCCTCGAGCTAGGTGAAAAGCCTCTCCTGATGGGAAGGGACTTGTAGAAGTAGGAAACAGCCTGTATTCCTTTCAGTAAATAAATATTACACTCTGCTTTCACTTTGCTGCTGCAGAGTGCTCCCTTTGATCGTTAAGCCCGAGACCGCAGCCCGGCCGTCAGCAGGGCTGTTTGCTGCCCTGATTTATGGGCTGGAGCAACCACAGAGCCCCTTCATGCCACTGCTGCCTTCCATGCCGTGCTCAGAAACCTGCAGGCAGCTGCCAGGCCCGGCTGGAGAGGAGGGGAGGCAGAGAAGTCCTTTCCTGCTCCCCAGGAGGGGTTTTCCTGCACCTGCAGAAGTGCAGGGCTGGCAGCGGGGCTGGGGACCCCTGGGCAGGGCTGGGGGTGGTGCAGAGTGGCACACGCTGTCCCATGTAACCTGGGTGGTACCACACGTGGCGTGATGCCATGAAATGCCACGGTGCTGTGGCACCCCAGGCCTCTGCTCTGCTCTGCTGAGAAACCCCGCACGGCCTCTCTCTCACAGAGCACGATTTAGCTCAGTGCATTAGAGCGTTCACCAGTGGGTGTCTCCTACATCTTGCTGGTATTAGCTCCTCTTATTACATTAGGGGACTACAAATAGGAAGAAAACACCCTGGCATCGCCTTGGTAGCAACAAAATAATTGCTCTGCTTTCCCTGAGGAAACCCAGCTTTGGGCGTTTGCTCTCCCTTTCCATAAAAAGCAACTGTTTTCTGTTGCCGTAATTTAAAACCCCGATCTGGCTTTACAAATTCCTGTTCCCTCAGACCAGTGACAGGTTGGGGAGCTGTGATAACTTTCTTGTGTCAAGGTAACTAATGAGAAGGAAATTAGCTGGCTCTCCGTGGAAATGCTGCTGTTCTCAGCTATTTGAGGAATGCTGCAGCTCCTCACCTGTACACCCATACCGGGACTGGCTGTGGACAGGGGGTGCCAGTGGTGCCAGATGGGGTCCAAGGCACAGGGACAGGCATTTGCTGATGGTGGTAAAAATCTTGGCGTTTAATTGGCCTGCTTCACTATGGGTTAAGGTGAATTTGACACAATTATCGTTCTCTTGCTTCATGGAGTCCATACAGTTAAATATCTCTTTAATGCATATTCCAATCACTTGCAAGCACTGAGATCGTTGCAGCAAAGCCCTATTTGTCAAAACACAGCACTGCCTTAAAAACAGTTGTATGAAAACCAGCACATGACCTGCATGTGAAATGAGGAGTTTGTTTCTACACAAACTGATTCCTCCAGCAGGATCCTGCCTTCCCCTGGGGTTGCACTTTCATTTTCCCAGCCTTTCCCAGCCGCTGGCACTAGCTGCCGCTCTGCAGCAGCCTCGGCAGACACCAGGCTGGAGGGGACGAGGGCAGCCTGGCTGTCCCCAGCAGAGGACAAGCGTCAGGCAGGATCAGGCAGATCCAGTGGTCCCCGATCCTGCTCTGCCCACAGGCAGGGAATCCACTCACGCCCTCTGCCTGAGCAGCTCTTCTCAGCTCAGTCCCAAAATGCGTGAGAACTGTCTGATGTTTGATCTCCTCTGTTTGCAATGCCCGATGCACGGTGCACGTCCTATTTCTTCCCCATTCACTTGGTTTTTCAGCACTCTGGAGCACTGCCAGAAGTAAAGAAGCGGCTCTACAAAATAACACTTAAGAGCTTTTTGTTCCAGAAGGCAAGTTCTTCAATATTAAAGAAATACGAAGGGTAGTTCCTGAGCTGTCTGTCCAATCCAATGCACATACCAAGGTGCTCTCGATCCCCTCGTTAGCTCCACAGCAGTTAGTACACAGTGGTGTGCGCTCTTTGTGCTGCAAACTTCTTTAAGTGTCAGAATTCACTAGCCAGGTATTAATATTGATTTTTAGCCTATGTGGAATAAAGAGTGAAAAATCCAATACTGTTTTTTATGAAGAGCCATTTCATACTTTCATAATAGATGTCATAAAATTCCATCAATTACTGGGGTCTCTTCAGGGGAACTAATTATTGTGCTATGCATACCTAGTCTGAAAACTTAATAATATCTCCAGATGCTGCCAAAAGTCCTTTGGAGGTCTTACATTCCACGAGGGAACCCTCTGCTCAGTTTGGTTCTTTTTCTTTCTTTTAAACGAACTATCAAATGTTCAGTGAGGGAGATGAACTGGAAACACTGCATTCACACAAATTCAAGGTGGTATTGTTCCTATAAGGCAGGGAGGGAGAGAGGGTATTTATTTTATTTTTTAATGAGTAGATCATCTTGGATTTGCCTTAGGTCAACTATTTAGTGGTGACTGCCCAGTGTCACACGCTCAGGGAACTGCAGATAGATGCCTCCATTCCTGTAGGAATTGTCACTGCTGTAAATAGGCAGCTTTGGGGTTGCTTTTTGGGGGGAGAGGTTATCCCAGCAGAAGGTGAATGCCAACAGAGGCAAAGCTATCTTAGTGACTCCTTGCATGAAAGCAACAAGATCCTGGGGTGCACTGGGAAGTTTTTATATGGACTGCTTGACAAATGCCCAACAGAGCAGCACAAAAGCATTCTGGATGATTGTGACCACACTGGGTAAGGCGTTCCTGGAGTATTCCCCCCTTTCAGAGCTCCTGGCACCGAGGCCTGTTGCAGTCCATGGCACTGTGTGTCGGAGAGAAACGGGAGTGGTGCAAGCTCCCAGCACACAAGGCAGTGCTCAGCCCTCTGCAAAGCCCAAGGTGATGTGTGGCCCACGAGAAGACAAACCAGAGCCATGGAACAAGCTCCCATCTTCCCATTTCGCATCCAGACGGCTGTTATGAAACAAGGAAACATGATGTGCCTGAGTCTGTCTGAGATGACGACACCATGCTGGTGGATCATGCTAATCCCTTCATGTCAGAACCCCAACTCCTCTTGGGTGCATTACTCATCCCCGTGGCTCTCCGAAGAACTAGATTTTCCTTTAGATGTCTGATTTTGCTGAAAGATCTGAGAAATGCTCAAGGGCATAAATTATTCTTTTCATAGCCTATGATAATGTATGATTCTTAAATTGCCACCAGATCTGCCTCCTTCGGATAGTGGAATGAAAATAATGCTGTGCTTGCCCCAAGCCAGGAGGAGGATGTGGTCCAAACCACGCTGTCTTTCAGCAACCCAGCAGCATCATGGATGCAGATGGTACAGATGCCTGGGGAAATGCAAGTGTTGGAGGATCAGAATTCAGTATCAGCCACTCAAATTAATGTCTTATAACAGTCCTCAGAACTGGGACCAGGTTTGCAAGGATGCTAAGTCTGTCAGTGTGGTGTAAATCACACTATGGGGTGATGGAGCACTGGTGTCGAGTAGGGCAGGAGTTGGTTTGTTCCTCTATACTACCACCCACTCAAAACCTAAACTGGGACATTCATAAAGCCTCATTTAAATAAAAAATTCATTTTCATTTGTAATTATAAGAATTATCCCCACTAATATTACTGGTGCTTACAGCAGTTACCAGTTGCATGCTTGCACCTTCCTTGACCAGCAGCAGATGTGGGTCCATTCCTGAGCAGTGAAATGGAAACTTTCCACATGGCTCAAGGAGATGATACTTCCAAAAAAATCAATAAACATCATAGCATCTGCAGTAAAATCAGAGTTAGCAACCCTAAGTCAGTGAAGGCCGCAAAACCACCAACACAGGGAGCGGTAGAAGACAGGTAATTGATTTAAAGCATGCAGTATTTATATAAAATGGGGGAAAAACCAGTTGGAGGATGTTTCTATACAACCATTTTGGGTTTTCTGGCTAGCATTGCCTACCAGCAGAAACACAGGCATCAGCCAACAGCGCCTGATCCTGCTTTTCCTGGCGAAACTGCAATTTGCCACCAGTTACAGCGGGAGCGGGACTCGTCTTACAATAAAACACATCCATTTCCCAGGCAGCTTTCTATGGGAGCCACACTGTGGCTTTGATTGCAGATGGAGCCTCTCCAGGCACACTGACAGCCAGGCACTCGTGATCACGGCGGCTGGATCCGGGCTAAAGCCCTGCTCTCCCTACAGGAGACTTGTAAGGCAAGAAGCACAGGCATGAACACACAGTTTAGGCACAGGTCTGCCAAGGCCCAGCCTATTGCCACAAGGATACTTCTGCCATATGTGAGCCAAAAAAAAAATAGCATATTAATTTAATAGTGGAGTTGTGATTCTACCACACTCGTTTATTGTAACTGATTAAAAGGCTGTAATGCAAATTGTTGTGCCAAGTTGCCTGTGCTAGCCAACATTTTGGCATGTTACATTCCTATCTAGGCAGCTTTTAATTATTAATCATTTCAAGTGCTTTGAGGGTTGAATTTCAGTGGATTTTAACTGATGGGTTATCATGGATATTAAACACTGAGCCCAAGTGTCAGTGTGAGGGTGTTGGCGGTGATCTCGCACTGTTACTTCTGGCTGTGGGTGGCTGCAGAGGATGACAGCTGAGACTGCAAATGTGAGAAGCTCTCAAGTGTGTATCCATATGAGACAGGCCCTGTGGGTTCACATTTTTGCTTTGCTATCCATTACAGGAATTGATTCTTAGCCAGTGTCCTAGGTTAAAACAAAACTTCTGCTTTTCCCACGTTCACTTGTAGAGGTTTCGAGATGTGTGCGATCATTTCCAAGAGTTTATTGTTGTTGGCCAAGTAGGACTTTCCATGGATGAGAGAAGATACAACTGGAAACAGAGAGCTCCTTGTTCAACACTAAGTGATTCCAATAACATGGGTTAATTTCAAATGGATCTCAGTGTGAGCGAGCCAACGATCCTGCGCCCGTACCCTGAGACAGTGACTGATCTGAAAAATGATACATCCCTGCAACCCTGGGATCAGAAGTGTTTGCATGGACTATATTTTGAACTATTTGTCCAACCTGAACACCACCAGCTCTAGCAACTATTGATAGAATATGAGCATTTCAAAAGAGAAAGATTTTTGCAAGCCTTTTATATGTGCATTAATATTAAATCCTCTGGAAAATTTCAAAACGTGACTTTGCACCGAGTCCCCCGTGACAGGACATCCCCCATGAGAAAGAATGAGAGGGGAGAATGTAGCTCAGCAAAGCTGACAGTTTAAACATCCCCAGAGAAAAATATAACCACGGAAATTATTTTTGTGTATGTGCCGGGCTTGGGAGAGGAGGCTGGGTTTGTTTTATTAAGCAAATGACCCATGGCACTTCTGCAAAGAAGGAGGCAGATTTTAGACAGCAAAACTGTGCATCTTTCTGGGAATCAGTGGTTTATCAAGATTGTTGGAAGTTACCACTCTTAGAAGATGCCTTGGTCCTGTGTTCAGTCCAGCTGAAAGACTTGGGCAGTCAACCCTGGGACTTTAATGGATGGATGGATGTCGTGAGGAAGAAAAGAGCCTGGACTTATCTACAGAGACTTGGAACATTTGGGGCAAGTGTTCCAAATTAAGAAAGAAAACATTCCATTATTTACGTCAAAACTATAAAAATAAGCATTTTGCACAGCTCATGCTCTGACCAAAGTCAGCATCCAAAACACGCAAAAACTCCTTTTAATTACTCCAGCCCATGGCAAATGAAACTCTCCTTGGTGTTCCATGGCTGAAATATCTGTCTTGTCTTGATTTTTTCCTGTAACCATTCCCAGACACAAGAGGTGCTGTATAGAGATTCAGAACAGTGCCATGATATCCACAGCAGAGGACACAGCAGAGGGGGAAAGGAGAAAGCAAATGGCATTGTTCGTAGTTCTTACTATATTAATATAGTAATATTAATATATACTATGAGCCTCCCACAAAGCTCCTAGAGGCTTTTTGTGGCCCTAGAGGACTAAGTGCTGCCTTAGAAATACGAGGACCAAAAACGCAAGGAAGGGACAAGGGCTGTTCCTGTGATAATGCTCTTGTGAATGTGCTGTTTAAGCACTGAAGTACCACTGCTTGTATCAGTACCACTACTCCAGCTGCAAAATGGGGGCTTGGAAGTCAGAAATGGGCATTGAGCCAACACACATCTGCAGGCAGCTCCCAAGGCCACCTGGTGCAGGAAACAGGGGAGAATGAGCCAGGTGGGACAGGGTGAAGGGATTGACCCTCACCAGCTCCAGATGGGTATAAAAAGGCAGCTCCAAAGGCAGGGTGTGGTCACAATCCCAAGGGGAGGTTGGGTTGTTTTGCAGTGGTCATTTATCCTCCATGGCATCATGAAAGCTCCGGGATATGCAACCTGGGTGCTGACATCAGCCATGATGGTTTTTAAACAAATGAGGGTACAAATGAATGAGACTGTGTTTTGTTTCTAACTCAAATTGCATTCTGCTGGCATCCAGAGTTCCTACAGTAGGCTGCAATGTTACTTCCTACAGCTGATCTCCTGTGCAAGTGTTTCATGGAATCATTGCTTTGTCAAAGGAAGAAAGAGAGCAGGTAAGTCAGTCTGTGTGGTAGTCACAGCTCCCCGAAGCTGCCAGTGAGGGTATCTCCTGCCAGCAGCACTTGGGTGTTGCTCCTCAGGCTGAAAACTTTCCCTTTTGCTGCAAGGGTTCCTCCACAAGAAGTGCCAGGTGCAGAGTGAAGCCCTTGAAGGCATTCCCTTGACAGAAGGGGGATGCTGATTGAGAGCACAGCACCAATTTGCAGTGTACTGCCTAAGAGAAAAGGCACTTCAGCTGGGAGAATAATTTGCAGTAATGAGGGTGGAAGCTAAACTTTGCAGCATACCTCTTGTCAAACAAAAATGTACCAAAAGCACAGTGAATTTCTGGAACTCTTGACAGGCATTTCTTCTGGGTAGGGCTCCGTAACACTCACTCATTTCACAAGCTATTTGTTTTGCCTTGCAAACTGTCACTGTTGAGTTAATGCCACCAGAAGCTGGAAGGAAATGTAACTGGAGCTCCTCCATCAGCACTTCTAATTTCCTTCCCCAAGGTGGGAGGAGTGGCACATAAAGAGAAAACTTGTGTGTGTGTGTCTCTATGGAGAACGCCAACGAGGCAACACAAATGAGCAGGATTGTTTGTGCTGGGTTATCAGATGGTGTTGCTACAAAGTACTATGTGTGGTTAGAAGAAAAAAACCAAAAAACTTTATACTGAATTTTTGGTGTGAGAGCGGCTGGGTATATCTGCTCCTGGCGTGTTGTTGGATTAGGAAGATGCACTCCTAGCACCCACAGGTGTGCAGAGCAAAGACCTCATCTGGTGACTGAGCCCTCCAGGTGATGCTGCAGGCTCCTGAAGGAGCAGAGCAGTGGGAACACGTGGCTGGGGACCCAGCAGGGCTGCCCTACTGCATCTTGGGCTGGGCTGAGTGCATGACTCTATTTGCGATTGCAGAGGTGACTCCAGAGGCCCATGCTCTTCTGAAGGCTGCTGTGTTTTCATATGAGATAAGCCTTGGTCTGCACAGGATCTGACACTTCTTTAAACCAAGAAATGCACCTGTATTCCCAAAATCCCTCCCTGAAATCCTGGCATGGACATGCCCAGCAAGCAGCAGCTTGGATTTTGTGTCAATGGCACTTGGGGTAGGAACTCACTGTGGTATCTCCACAGTCTGTACTACTTCTGTGTGGATGCAGAGTTGCACTTTAGCTCTGAGTACAGCCAGTGATTCCTGGGATAAGCTTCTTTGGCTTTTCCCTAAGAAAGGCAGCTTGAGAAAGGGCTGTTCATCCCTCTGCCTCAGCTGGGGCTGAGATCTGTATGCTTGTATGAAAAATGAATTAATCTTCTGGGGGAGAGGGCTGCTATGAAATAAACATCAGATGTGTCAACCACACAGACTCAAGAGGAGAAATAGCGGTTTGGGGGTGAACAATAACCAGCTGTGGCCAAAAAAAGAGCCGGGGAAGATCCCATTGCAGATCTTCATTGGCATCCCATCCTCTTCTGCAGTGAAAGCTGGCATATTGCAGGACAGATGATTTCCCTGCCTATTTTTTATAGTGCTTTACACTTCCCAGGAGTTGTTTCTATATGACTGTAATAGAGCTGTCAAAATAACAGCTTGTGGTGGAGGAAGCAGTCGCACCTCTCGGCTCCGTGCTGCCCTTCTCCTGCAGCACCTGCTTCCAGTGAATGGCTGGAGGACACGGCCAAAGGAAGGTGACACTGGCTGTGAGTGCAGGACATGCCTCAGTGCTCATTTGGCTGACCTTCCAGCACAGCCATGGCCGCAGGCCTCTCCATGCCTTTTGAGCTGTAAGCCTGGCCCCAGCGATGGTCTCCTTTGCCCCATGACCTGTAGAAGGACTTTCGCACCTTCCAGCCCCACAGTTCTGCATCCTGCCCTTCCTGCTCAGCATTTTTGATTTTACCACACTGTGCAGGCAGCACATAGAGCACAGCCCCAGGAGCAGCCAGCTGGTGATGTGGGGTTTGGGCAAGTATTATTCCACTGCAGCTTGACAGGGCAATGAGGGTGGAGGTGGGACAAGATCTAGCCCCTATCCATGGCAAAATGGCTGTTGAGTAGGGTATTGGATATATCTCAAGGAGGAATTGCCTTAGGGCCATCTGGAAAGGACTGCCTGGAGGGAAGCAGCATCTTGCTGCTGGGGTAGTGATGGCTCTCCCATGCCTGGGAAAAAGAGTGTTAGGAAGTGTCCAGCCCTGGTCAGCCTGGGAATAATTGTGTGAAGTCAAATGGGTGGCAATATCAGAGCAAAATATTAATAAAAGGACTGGAGTTGCCATCCATCAATGTCCATTTGCATGGAGGCACCAGCCTTTTTCCCCCTTTTTTTATCAGACAGCTTCAGTAACCTACAGGTGCCTGCTTGCAAGGTCAGCATTTCCTATGCATGAGAGCAGTGGCTCTGCAGGCTGAAGCTGAAGGCTGCATAGATCCAAAGTACCAGCCCAATCAGATGTTTAAGTATCTCTGCAGGAATGATCACTGCCATTTAATTTGCTGATTAGTGTTGTCATATCTATTTGTAGAATACAGTATAATTTATGGTGAGATGCCTGGAGGATCTTCAGCAAATGCTACAAGTAATTGAATCTGCTGATTTCTAAAGGTCAGGTGAGAACCGAGCATTATTATAACACAGATGAGGTGATGACGACACCAGGCAGCTTTATATTTCCAATGTAAAAACTTGTATTTCCTGATCATTGCTGTATACCATCACTGTGGAAGATGAGTGAATAAGACAATCAAGAATCATAATGTCCATTTTCAACCCTGTCAGTAAAGCAATGTAGTTTTTGAAGAGAAGAAAAAGGGACTTCCTTTTTCAAATCAACGGGGTGGGGGGGAGAAGAATTTCAGAGAGGCATGATTAGGGAAGCATCAGGAAATTGTTTGGGTGATTTTACTGAAGAAGTGGCTCACTGATGAACTCTGAGGCTGAGTGCTGCTATTTCCAGTCCTGGCTGAGTACGATCCCCCGAGCTGGCACAGCTACTTCCCTTCTCTCTTCCAGCAAACAAGCGGATTTCCCTTATCAGCAAAACTAATTTTGTCTGGCTGACAAGTTATAAAAATTAAATCTTTTCATTTGGATTGTACAGTCTGGAGTTCACTTCTGCAGAAATGGGAGAGAAATTGAAGGAAGGTGGTCTGGCAAAGAGGCAGGGACAATCAGACTAGAGCAGCTACCTGAAGAAATGGTTTGGCCAAAGAACAAAGCTGATGGAGGGTACCAGTAACACAAAGCTCAAGCTGGGGTGCTGGTTTGCACTAAAAAATCTACATGCTGATAACTTGAGATTTTTTCACAATGAAACCAAACTTTTTTTTGTGTAAAGAAGAAAAGTATTTTTTCAGGACTAGATTTTTGTTGTCACACTTGACTGGGCCCATTAGAAACTCCCCCAGCCTTCTGGAATAACACTAGTTCCCATCTGCTTCCCTCAAAGCAACAAAGTCAGTGGAGAGCTTGGCAGGAACCAAATTGGCAAGACAAGGAGTGGGTTGGAACAGTGACTAAATTTGGGATGTGTCTATCCCTATGAGGCTGCTGCTAACCCCAGCACCCTGTATAGTGTCTAACAGGCATTTATAGGCCATGCACCGCTGACTCCTCCTGCAGCAACTCCTGCCTACAGGTGCTCTGCACAGGGCAAAACTGTGCTGAGGCCATAAATTTTGTGGCTGAAGTGCCTAATAAAAAGGGTAAACACATGTTTGCTTGTAAAAGCCCTTCCCCAGAATGGATTAAACAAGTTATCCTGTGCTTTTTCACTGCAGAAATATGTGTATGCTGCAAACTTGCTTCTTTAGCTGCTCTGTAAATCATCGACCTAGGGCACTGCAGGCTACAAGAGCTGGAAGGACAATAAAGTGAAGCTTGAAGCCCAGGAAAGACTTAAAAACCCACCTTACTTTACATAGCCTGGTGACAGCAGTATGGATGTGCCTAAGGCCGAGTGCTCCCATGCTGCGATGGATCAGGGCCTAAATACACATGGACACTTCAAACAGAGGCATCTGTCAGCAAAAACTTCCTCTCCTCGGGACGAGGCTTCTCTCACGGCTCCTGCATGGGTGTCGGGGCACAGAAATTCCCCAGACTTTGGTGTTCTGCCAGCAAGCAGGACAGGAGAGCAGTAGAAACCTGCCAGGTCAGTTAGAAACCAGCTGAGTGACAATGCTGCAGCAGGGCCACCTGAAAACAAACAGGCCAATGACGAAAGACGCACAAGGGCCGAGTCAGAAGCCTGACTCTCTGGGTGGGTGCAGGTTTGTGTGCTGCAGTGGCTCTGGGACTGTGGATGCTCCCTCCTGCTTCCCTTTGTGCAAACCCAGGGCACTGGCAGAGCTGGGTACCCCATCACCTGCTGTGCAGCACACAAGGGGAGTTGAATATTTGGAAAAATAACACCAGAGCAAAGACCCGATATGACACCTTCGGCATGAACCCTTTCTCTCTGTCCCCAGCGTCTTTCCCCTTAGGGTGAGAGCGGGCACCGCTGATTCCAAGGGTATGCCAGCCCACGTGTACCAAATGGGGACCTGTTAGGTTATTCTGGTGCTCTCCGGGGAGAAAGCGAGGGCACGCAAACATGGATAAATAACTGCTCGCGGTTCTGGGTCTCTTATATAAGGGGATGATTATAGAAACTGCGGTGTACGAGGGGGTGGAAAGGGATGCAAAGATCAGAGTTTTTAAAGGAAAGTAGGTCTGGGTGTTGAGGGGGGAAATGGAAATTACCAGCCTTCCTTGAGGTTTGATAAAACCAAAGAAGGTGGTGCTGTATTGTACCGATACCTTGGGGCCAGACAAGACACAAGCGTCCTGTGCTGGGGAAGAGCCACTCAAAGACTTTATATAGATCTTCTCTTCAGGCTGAGCTGATGTATGGGGCTGTCAGCTGAGCACAGTGCTGGGAATAAATGATTTAATAGCACAAATGGTTTCCAAAGGGAGCTGGGAGAGTATTGTCCCAAAGTAACCAACACTTCACGTTCCTTCGCAAGCACAAACGATATTTGAATTATCGCAGACATGTAGAAAGCAATTTCGTAGCCATCCTGACACCGATGTTGGTTGGTTGATTGGTTAGTGAAGAATTTTTCACTATATATTTTCCCTTTTTTTTTAAGCTTACTGAAGAATGCAGGATTAACACTCAGGATACTTTTTAATCCTAATCAGAAACGAAGCTGCTTACAAACTAGGTTTAGGCATCTTTAAATCCTTATCGTAGAGGGGCTGGGTTTTGGGCTATGTTAAGACAGGCTGCTATTTCATTCCTAATTGTTTAGAGAAAAATAGGGAAGGGTTTCATAAAGCACTAGACATTACACACAGCTATTTGCCATCTCCTCCTCTTTTAAATACAGACTGTAACTCGTCGGTTCCCTACGCTGCTATTTATTTTCTTATAGCCAGGTTGTGAAAGCTGTGGGAATGGAAGTGATCCATTGTTCTAATCTGTAATGAGTACCAAACCCCCCTATGTGTTCAGCCTGACTGTGGTGGCAACATGTGCATTTACAGATTCACTGGTGAGTGTCTGGAGGTTACTCTTCACTGCATGCTCTTTATGATCTGATCAGAGTCACGCACTAAAAAGGAGACGTCTTGCAGCAATATAATTCTGAGCTATGTTTCCTGAGCTGCCTTTCTCTCCCCGTTGGGTTTCTGATTGCTGTGCCAGAAACAGCATCACAACTTCTTTCCTGAAGTAGGTTTTGGTGCACGGTCACTGGGAAGTCTCCTTTGGAAAAATCGTTGTGCTAATGTACAACACTGGCTTGGAGCAGGGCTGTAACACAGCGGGCTGGATCTAGGAAAATAATCAGTGTACTGCATGATAGGGATATCGCCTGGATGCCATTTGAACTTCTGTATCACTCATTCCTAGTGCATATCTATGTTTGGCATGTACTCCACAGGTGAATTCACGCAAGGACACAATTCCCGCCCTGAGAATCCTCTTGGATGTTTTTGGTACATCCCTTCCTTGGGGCCAAGTCTGCTCTCACTGCAATTAGCAGGAGCTTGTGTTGCAGTTCTTGTGCGTAAGCCCTGCTCAGCTGAGCAGTCTCCCTGACCTCAGCGGGGCTCCTTGTGTGCCTCATTTAGGGCTGGAATTTGCCAGTGGGTCGGCACCCACCGGGATGCTGATAAGTAAGACCTACTCAGTCTATGGACCTGCTATTTTAGATCACCCCAAAGGCTGCCCCTGATGGGCATTGCCAGCGGGAGCCCACAAAACAGACCAGCTCCAGATCTGCTGGATTGTCCCAGCTGTGTGGTATGCCCCATTCCCTGGGCATTTAATGGGTCAAAGGGGCATGCATGCTTCTAGTGACAGCATATAATGACTGAGAGATGAACATGTGTTTATGGCACAGAGTTTTCAAGAGGCAGGATTGATAAATGAGAAGCAAAAGTCTCTCTGGGGCACAGGTAAAGGTGCACTGGTTTCACAGGTTATGGGCTGCAAGGACCCTGATTGTCTCCCTCACCTCCTGCCAGGCTGCAAAGGGAAGAGCTAAGGCAGCAAATCCTGCTCTTGGTTTGATTTCCTTCACGTGCCTGCTATGTGAAAATCCTGGCAAGGCGTGGGAAATGCTGTGTCTGCTGGAGCTGAAGAAGTTCCTGTGTGTTTAGCAGTTGTGGTGTCCTTGTTTGCTCTTTCTTGCCAGGCGTGTGAATGGAGACCTTTGTACATCAGGACATGTGCTAGTGCCCAGGTACTCCTTGGATATAAAGGAATATTTGTGCAGTGGCAGCTGAGCCGTGGAGATGGTAGAAGCAGGTGCCTTGTCTACATTTCATAGGAAAAAGGAGCATGTTTTATGGAATAAATCAAGGCTTTGTTAGCTAGGCCACCTTATTCCTGCAGGGAATCCGTAGGAAGGATTTATATTAAATGTTCTCTGATGATAATGATGCTTTTAAAATAGAATTCAGAATATTATGCCACCTAAATCTTGATAGCCCATTCCTTCAGCTCAGAAATACTAATGCAAGGTGTATCTCGTACTCCATATTTCATGGCTGTTCCCATTTCTTTTCTTTTTGAGCTATATATTAATGTGAAGTTAGAGGCTTTATCTCCACAGCCACACAGTCCCCCTCACAAGCCTCTCCAGACATGCAATTTAGCAAAAAAAAGCTTGCTTTGTTCCTCAGCATTATGTGGTGTAATCAGGAGAATGAATAGAGATGCCAGAAAGATTTATGACTCGATTTTTTTCAGAGATGGAGAGGACAACTAATACACAATATTGATTTCATGAGAAACTGGGGTTCCTCAGATCAGAGAAGCATTTTTCTCAATATCCACTTCAGAAATATCACCCTAAATGAAGTGGGCTTTTTGAGAAACTAAAGGATGAATAGGAAAAATTTTCAAGATGGATTGCTTTTTTCTTCTCTAAAACATGAAGATATGTTTTGATAATCTAGAATACAGTAGGATTTGGCATTCGTGGAAAGTCCTACCCAATGTTAATCCATCTTTCAGAACATGTGCCATAACCTCACTACCCCTGAAGCATCATTTCACTGAAAATGTTGCAAAAACCTTTGCTAGATTTCACCAACTTTTTTTTTTTTTTTTTTAAATCACCTAAAAGTGGAGCATTTATGGACACTCATAAAACAAACCAGAATACACCATTTCAGTTTCAAATCAAACTCTTAGCTGCTTTAAACTTTCTCTTTCAACAGTGCAACTGAATACAGTTCTGTCTTTTCAACTATCCTAAATAGAAATTCAACCACTTAGTGACATCTCTTTTTTTTTGCCTGGGTGTGTGATACTTCTTGAGATCAGCTTTTGGTTCCAAAGGGGTGGTGAGCTGCTCTGCTCCCAGCCCTGAGATACTGAGCCCGAAGTCTAATTATGCTCTTTCCATCTTTCTTGGTTGTTCCCTGCTAAACTGGTGACAAATTTAGCAAAAAAACCTCCAGCTGTGCTGAGACTGTGGAAGGAGTTGAGGCTTGGGGTTAGGGCTTGAATAGCACGTAACCTCTTATTTTCTACCCTGTCTGGCTCTGAATGGCTGCTATGCAAATTATATGCATAAATTTTCTACTGTAGGTTGGTTTTATGGGGGCTTTCAGTGTAGTAGATGAACTTTGAACAAATAATTTTAAGCTGGTAACTTTATTCAATGCAATTTTTTCTTCTTTTTTTCCCTTGTAAACCCAGCTTCTTCATTGTCTCTTATAATTCAGCACTAGTTAAATACTGCTGGTTTCCTAGGCAAGATCTGCTATTGTTTAAATCAGAAAGGCAAATACAAATATAATGCAATATCCTGTCTACCAAACGTGTGGGACGTGCAGATGAATAACTTGTAGCCAAGCTTCAAATGCAATTTAGTCACCATTCTTTTTTGAATTCCTGGAAAGAAGGATCTGCACAAAGAATGAGGCTCTTAAAATCCCAGTCTGAAACCAGTGGTAACAAAAGTCAGCTACTGTTCTATAGCTCCAGACCTCTGTGCCCTCAGAAATTAAAAGCCCCATTCCTACTGGTTTTTTTAAATTAATATTTATTACTAGTAAAAGCATGATTTCCGTGTCAGAAGAGGGTTTCTTCCTAACAAAATCTTTCTTTTGATGCAACTCGGAGGACTTGCCTGTCACTGCTGGATGCTGCCCAGAGCCATGGCCAGACCCTAGGACCCTATAGCATCTCCTGGCTTCTGGATCCAACTGAACCACTTGTTCTCTCCCTGTTGTGTGTGTCCTGCATACCCTTTATCCATCCTCATATCCCAAATCCTGGGGCACCCAGCACCACAGAAGGAGCCAATACACCTTTGTCTCCCAGTCTAAGCACAACTGTAATAATTTCTGTGGTTTATACCTATTTTCTAAAGATATAAATAACTGCTATCAGCTCCTGGGTCTACAGGCCAGCACAGCAGAGTGCTAATGAGACCTGCTCCTTGCTACCAGTTCAGCCCTGCGTGGGCAAATAGGTGTTAAACTGAATTTTAATCTGCTGGCAATGAACACCTTGTTATATAGCTGTGCCTAAGGGCTCGGCAGGTTTGTGCACCACACACAGTGTGTTCAGGTGAAAGCTGAGCTTGTGGGTGAGGATTTAGGAGAGAAAAGACAATTCTCAGTTTCTGTTGATTGCCAGCAATGCAATGGAGACTGAAGCTCTTTTTCTCCACCATCTACACGTCTATGTACTACTACTGTTCTTGCTGGGATAAGCACCAGCTGGAGGATGTTTCTGTTTGGATGGAGAAGGGGAGAGAAAAAGAAAGAAAAGAAGTGTCAGGCCCAAAAATGTGCTTCATAAAAATGTGCATACAGCACACACACCAGCTGCTTGTACCACAAAGTGGTGGTCCTGCCAGCTCTCCCTTGCCTTCCCAAGGATATCAGTTTGAAAGGAAGATTCAAGGGACACAAATCTTTCCTTTTGCATTTATCAGGCTTGTTTTAATCTGCTTGCCTAAATTAGCCAGAGGTGCTGTTAGTCAGCAGCACAACACCAATTTTTGTGAGCAGGGCCTTGGGGCTTTCTGTCCTTTATCTGAAGAAAGGCACATTAGCATGAGAGATACACGGAGTTTATTAGATACTGATACTCCATGGGTCTCTGCCAGATCTACTAGTAATCCAGTCACCAGCTCCTGTCTCTCCCCTTGTTCTACAATTTCACACACTCCTGCTATTGTGTCTGCTGCATCTCTGATTCACAAAGCTTCTTCCTTCAACTTCAAATCACTTTTGCAGAGTAATTCCCACTAAGAAAATCTTTTTTACCTATTTGGTAAGACTATGGCCAGTGCAAGTGTGGGGCAACTGATGTTTAAGGGGAAAGGAAGAAAGTTTTAATATAAAGAGAACCCATCAAAGGTTCTTTAAAAGCAATTGTTAAAGATGTTGCACAAGTGACTTGCTGCACACATCTGTGGTTTTTTTAATTGTCTTTTATGTTTTTCAACAACATTTTAATTAAAGCCTTTATTAGCAAGTGCCTCATTAAAAAAAAGACTGCCACTTTTTATTATTTTCTACTTCATAATTTTTACAAGCGACTTTCTACAAATGTTTTGCTCTAAAAAGGTCATTCTGGGAGAAAGCAAGAAGGGAGTAACACTGTTAAATCAGTCATGCAAAAGGTGTGATGTGAGGCATAGCTTGTTTTAATGAATTTTGTTCACTAAGTGAGTCTAATTTCTGGTCACAGCGATTTTGGTGTATTGATTTCCAGCCCCACACTTGCCTGGTAAACAAGATCTCATCACAGGCCCTGGTTTGTGTCAGTAAGTCCTTTCTGCTCAGGCAAATCAAATATTTTAATCTCCAGGTCCTCACAGCTTTTGTGCTCAATTGCACGCAAGCCTCTAAAGGCAGAGGCTCCGAGCTGCAGATGCAGGGCTGGGGAGGGCAGAGCCTGAAGGTGCTCACGTCCCCGTTAACGCTTGGGAGCTGCTGGCTCCTTGGCCCAGGTGCCAGCTGTTTGCAGCTGCTCAGCTTCTCCCTTTGCACCTGGGCAGTGCCAGCCTTGACTTGTGCCTGGCCTGTAGTACCTGGGGCAGCAGAAAGGCTGGCTGCAGCAGCAGGGTGCTCAGGGCAGGCACCCTGAGTTCCGGTTCCCAGGCTGCTCTAAGGATGGCTCTCCTACCTCCAGCTCACTCTGTGCTCACACCTAGGCTGCTGGGCTGATGAAGTTCTAGCCTTTGCTTTTTCACAACACTCTGAAGACTTCATATAATTTTCAGATATAGCAATCAAGCCACTGAGCAACTGGAGTCAAAATTTTAAGTTTAGATCTGATGGGGAAGCAAAATTCTGAATACGAACTGCCTGCCGCTGCTCGGTTGCTTGTGCATTTAGATTGCTGTCCTTAGGTGCCTTTGCAGGTCGCTCACAAAGTAACATAAGCAGTAAGAAAAACCTCCATACAACCTCAAAAAATAAGAATAAGCTCGTGTTCCCCCCAGTTTAGCCCATCAGCCATGGCTCTTTACCATTCTTGTGGCCAGCTGTCCCAATGACTATACTGTGGGTACTGAGTCAGTGCTGATATCTCAGCTGTAAGTAACACCCAGTAAGGGAGCACTGTATATATTTAAAGTGTGTAAGGACCCAGCAGATGTTGTGCCAAGATTAGTATATAACATTTTGGTGCCTATCTGAGATCTCCTCCTTGGAGGATTTGTTCTTGAGTGTTGTATAACACCTTTCCTTCTGCACTGACCTCTGAGATAATGTGCATCAGGAACGTCATATTGTCAAGAGAGCCAGGCAGCAGCTTGGGAGTTGGTACAAGGGCATATGAATAATGGTATTATTTCCAATCAGAAAATTGCTAAATTTAAGTCTATTACTGAATCCAACAGAACACTGTGCAGCTTGGCACCCTACGCAGGGTGTGCACCTACATAAGAATATGTTCATAACAGGAATCAACAAGGTTCAGAGAAAAAGCTGGAAAAAATCTCCATGAGCATGTGGAAGGGAATACTAAATGTTTAGTGATATTTTTAGCTGATCTCTTGATTTCAAAGTTCTTTTTACTCCAAATATCCTTCCCTAACAAAGCAAAATAGTAAGCTACAACCTGAAAAAACCCCACAGGGATGGGAAAAATTCGTACCAGGTTGGAGCTGGTTTTGCCTTCAGCTGAGATGCTTCATGCAGGGCAAGGGGAGTTCCTTACACCTGCTAGATCCATAGACCCATAACAGAAAGGGACAGACACAGTCCTTTATTCAAAACTAACCCTTATGAGGCTATTGGTGTGCAGCAGTTGTGTGCAGCTGCACATAAAAGTCCTTAAAATAATCCTTCCTCACACAACTGCCACCAAAAGTACTGTCAGCAAAGGAAACTGCTCTGCTGAGTGGGGATGGTTCCCTCTTCCAGCATCTGTGAGTAAATGTGGCATCACTGGGTCTGTTGCAAGCAAGCCTGTCAGTACCTGTAAGGTGACTGTCTGTGCCTTAGAACACAGAAGTAATAACCTGCAAAATTAAGACAGTGCAAATCCTAACATTTCCCAGGAGTGTCTGGCTTTGCAGCTTTAGCAGTGCTGGTACAAGGCAGGGCTCTTTTTTCTTTTATGGTAATACGTTTGATTCAGCATTTACAATCAGGAGGTTCTAAAAGTAACGATGCTAATTCACTATCAGAAAAAAAAAAAATTAAAATGGGGCTTTCCTATCCAAGCAGCAGGAAGACGAGCCAAAACTAATAATGGCAGTGGTGGTTTCTGTCTTGTGCTTCTATGGTCAAAAACAGGAAGCTGTCTGACATTGATAAAACTGCTCTTGAAAAGTTGTCATCAAAGGTCTAAATTATTCATTTGAACGCATCGTTACTAAACGCATACTAAACAGGAGCCAGGCTCTTAAAAGACAAGCTAAAAAATACTGGGTTTGCATGTTTTCTCTTTGTTGATTTTTTCTACAGTGGAGAGAGGAAGAGTAATGATGTGCTGGTTTTTACGCTGCATTAACTAATTATAGACATTAAAGGCGAAAAACACCTATTATTTTATTTAAATCTTCCCCTAGCTGTTGTCATGGCTGACAAATCCAGTTCTTTTTAAGCACAGTTTTGCAAACTGCACTTTCCTTGTACGAGCACGCTTCACAGCACAAAACCACCAGAAAATAATGAGTAATGTAATTCCCTTACCTGTCTAGGCCATGCGTCCTTGCAACTTCAAAGGTCACCAAGTTGAGAGATCCTCTGTGGGTGATGCTTTTATTTACTGTAAATGTAGTTTTCTCTCGCTCTCGTCCACAAGCCCCTCTCCATCAGGCTTCTCCCGTGGCGTCTGCAAAACACAATGCATCCAGCGTGAGCACATGCTGTGTTGCAAAGGTAGAATCACATGGAATCACCTGGATTTTATGAAAAGGGGAGTCCAAGCAGACTCACAGTGATAGAACGCTGCATGTGTGAATGTTTTCGCTTTTGTACTTTACACACTGTGCCAATATTGGGGGGTGGGAGGTGACGAGTAATATATTTTTCGCTATCCCAGCTGTTTCAGCTCTAAAGGGAAATCATGCAAAAAGCAGGCTAGCAGAAGTCACTTATTGCATGAAGGGTATGGAATAAATAATATAACGTACTTAATTACAGCATCAAGAAAGGGCTTTTTATATGCTAAGATCAAAAGAGGGTTTGACCTCAGCCTAGGGTGATGAAACATGAGCACAGATCTCACTAAATAACTGAGATCAACAACATGTGCCCATTTGTATGTTCTCAGGACACCTATGTCCCGATTTCTGCATGTGTATGCAGCTTCCCTGAGGCAGCAGGACAAGCTGGCTGAGAGCACCAAGGTCACCCAAGGCAGAGAGGGAGGTGATCTCTCAGATTACGGGATTAAAACCCGACGGAGAGAAGGGTGACATCAATTATTTCCCAGTTCCCCTCTTCCTTTCCAAGTCCCAGAGGATGAGTTTCTTTCTAAGGGTCAACAACACCCTAAAACCAGTTCAGACAAAACACCTTAGCCGACAGCTCACATAGCCTGGGGCCACATTTTTGCCTTTTTGCACTGTTGATGTGACCTTTTGCATCCATCACCTTGGGTAAGGAAGGGCTGAGATTCACCCCATAACCGAAGCACCCGACTGCTGGCAGCCTCCAGGGTTAAAAGCAGGGAGAATGTACAGAAAGCTTCAATAAATGCAAACAGGCTGCTCTGCTGTGATGGGAAAGAGAAATCTCTGAAGTATTACTGCACCCGAGGTTCCTGAAAACACTTCTTGAAACTATTTACTTGGGCAAGCATGTGGTTGCTTAAGTGAAGATGACACATCAAAGCCTAATTTTGTCAGTTCTTGACTTTTTAGTACCTAAGAACCCAGGATGAATTAATACTGTAGTAGAGGAATATGACTTCTGCAATTCATGTGTGTTTCATTATGTTAGCATAGCATTAAAAGGAATTATTTTCTGGTTTTGATTTCGGGTGTATTCCCTAGTTCCCATGTAAACGTGAGGCAGAATTGCACCATTTAATGGCTAAGAAAAGAAAGGCAACACCAGGAAAGCTGGTTGCTCACCTATGTCTGATTGCCTGGAGTTCTAAATTAATTATCCCTCTTAAGGGAAAATGGATGTTGAATGGGGAATAAAGCACAGCTGTTGAAGCAGGGTATAAATAGGAAAAGGTTTTAGAGGGGAAAAAAAGGTGCACTTTGAGGTAGACAGACTTGTAAGGCAGCATTGCTCTGGGATTTGGACTATCAGGATGAATTCAGCACTGAGATAATGGACATATCAGGGCTCGGCTGAGATGCCATGGGACAACCCTGCTCTGCAGCCCATGGGATTTCAGAGAGCAATATCCCCTATAAACATATTTATGTGCTTAGACAGACCATTACTTTGATAATATTCTTGGACAACTCTTCTGGCATTGTAGTGCTCCTGTTTAATCTCAGTCAGCACCAACCACTTAAAAAGTCTGTATAGTTTACCTGAACTGAATTAAAACAGGACTTTTTCATTCTGGGAAAATAGTTTTTGTTTCTCTCTCTGTGTCTCACCAGTCACAGCATCTGAATCACCACATGAAAAGAGAATCAAATGTAGGCCAAGCGATTAGCAGAGTTGAGCAACGCTGGATTCTTCAATTTATGGCTCCCCAGATATGATAAAAGGAGAGGGGAAGTCTCACAAATAGGGAAAAATGATTTTTTTTTTTAAGGCATGCAAAGTTTGGGGAAAAAAAATCATTTAAGGCTTAAAATAGTCTGTGAATATTGTACCACTGAGTTTCATACTAACTTCTGAAGCAAATAGAGTTTTCAAAACTGGAAAAGTTCACATTGTTTGTATGTGAGTGTCTCCCTTCCTCTCTGCCTCTCCATGTTTGCTAATCTATTATCCACCTTAAAGAAACCTTCCTGTTCCTCCTTGGAATCTAAGCAGAAAATCAATTAACTATAGTATTAATGAGGCCTGATTACAGGTTTTCCCCTGCCTGTTGTTGTCTTCACCTCCCTTTACTGCCATTATTTAACCAGGGATTCCGGGCATACGAAAAATCTTATCTATTCCTTTCTTTCATCAAACATTGCTGATTGGAGTTCCCACTTTTATGACTTCCCTGATAAACATAATTTTAGATTAGAGTGTTTGGAACAGGCCAGCTTAACTAGGAACTGCTGGCACAGAATTTTGTACTAGCACTGTCAGTGCTCATTAATGGTGTTTATTCAGGATTATCTGTAATGGAGATAAATTCTAGATTCAGGGGCTTCCTTCTTCCTTATTGGCATACAAAACATCTTCTGTGATATTCCTTCATGGGATATGTGAAGAAGGATGAGGTTTCTCTCCTTGGTGTCTTATGAATCCAGTACAACTCAAAGTCATCCCCTGGGGTCAGATATCCAAGTCATTCCTTTACTCCATAATGTGGTGGTACCACTTTGCCTTTCAGTGCCAGATTGGGAGCCTTGTGGCACCTGCTTGGGAGGGAGCTGGCCAAGGCTGCAGTCTGTGATTGGGATAAGGGCTTTCCATCTGCTTCAGGCTGCCATTGATCAGCTGCAGCTGAATTACATTTCTGGCTCAGGAGGTGCAAATCTTGCAGCTTGACCTCAGGTCTGGCATCTGGACAGTAAATTGTCTCCCACGTAGAAGATAGTATTGGGATGATTTGGGTTATCTATCCTCATATATAGGTCCCAGCCTGATTAATATGAATTATCCACACTTTATGCCTCTGGCAGTCTTTCTTCTGCTGAAGGCACAACAGAGTGCCAGCACATCTATACAGGTTGATCAATAAAGGCTTTTGGCACATGAACAAGCTCTGGAGAAAGAAAGGAGAGTATTTCTGTTCTAGGCAAAACCACCCTCTTCTAAATTCTGTGCACAAACCCAGGTCTTTGACTGGAAGATTGCTAAAGCCTGGACTAACAGGAGGTGTTAGCACAGATTTGGACACCCTGGAAGAGCTGAATGAAGCATGAAGAGGGGCAGGGATGGGGAAGGAAAGGGGGCAGAGGAATATGTACCAGCACACGAGGATTTCAGGTTGTTTCTTTAGGGAGGCCAGCCAAAGGAGGCAAGCCAGCCTGCTCCTGAACTGTGAGCTGAAAACCCATGGCATGTCCAAGGCCTTAGGCTGGAAAAGGGTGGTTACAGGACTGAAGAAAACCCCAGTGCAAGCAGTATTGTTCTGCCTTTTTGGGACAGAGGCATCTTTCAAGGCTGTCATTCTGTCAGTATTTAAGACCTGAAGCAGAGGGCAAGGAAACAGGGAAAGTATCAGAGACCAGGGATGCTGGAGGAGGAGGAGGCTGAAGTCTGATGCAGCAAGACTGCAGCACAGGGAATTGAACTGGGAGAGCTCACCCTGGACAGGAATTACAAGACACCCATGCACTTCCAGAGAACAAATAAACACCATTGCCATCACCCATGAATACCAGCACTTCTTTTCTTCCCCCATGGTATAAAGACCTTTTGTAACTCTTTAATTTAAACCAGTGAAATTGGAGCAACATAAAATTAATTTCTCTGGGTCCTCTTCTGTAAGCATCAATTATAATGTCTAATCTACATGAAGTGCTGCTAAGTTTAGTAACCAGCTCTTTATTATGCAGCACCCAAAAGCATTCAAATACATTCACATTAAGATGTAAGATCATACAAACGTTAATTGTAGAAACATCCAAATGCTAACAGTTGTTTTTTTGCCTCCTAAGGCTATAAACAGCTATTTGGATTGGATTGCCATGTTCCTCTAAAAGACAGACTTCCAGAGAGAAATGTCTCAATTGGAGCTTTGCTTGACAGTGGGCACAAAGCAATGTACTGTCAGAATGTAGAGAAAGCTTAGAGGAGCAGCCTTTATTTATGACAGTGGCATTGGAAATCAAGGTTTGATGCTTGCTGTGAAAGAATTTCACTTGGTGGCAGAGGAAGGAGGGAGGCACTGCTGTGAACATGTAAATCATTCATGCTCTCAATTAAAAATTTACTCAACACCTACAGTTTTTACCTGAGATATGGCTGGGAAAAAAACTCCCTGAAAACTGCTGCCTCTATCCCAAGGTCATGTATCTTGTCATTTAAAGGAATATTCAATTTTGTTCTGTATTTGACACTTCATCGGCCTCTGAATTGGTTTTGGAATAAAATTGTGTATTCTTTAGACTTGTTTTTCAGTTTTCTCTGCAGTTCAATGGTTTTCTTCCCCCAATAGCAGATTATTGTGTACCTTTTTCTTTAGTATTACAATTTTTGCCATCTCTTATCTCTTACTGTGTCTTCTCTTTCTTTCTCATCATTATTTCTTCTGTGTCCATTCACTCCTCTGCTTGATTTCTGTCCCATAAAAGTAATCTTTGCTGTCACAGCTCACTTGTTAGTCTCTCTTTTCATTCACTTTAATTCATGCTCAATTCTCCTGACTCTTCTTGTTTGGGTGCCTCAAAAGGACCACTCAAACAAATCATAAGAACAACAACAAAGCCACACAGTCCAGAAAATGAAAGGAATAATATGATACATAAACTCATGTCAGCAAGGAAGAATAATTAAAAAAACCAAAAAGGTGTGAACACGGAAGAAATAAGCTACTCACTTACTTAAAACAGTTTTGATTTTGCATGAAGGCAGAGCTGGCACATACTGTAATACATAATGTCACAAGGTACAGTGCACCTGGGCCAGGTTCCTGGTATATTCCAAAGGATGTTTTTAGAAGGCATTTTCTATCACTATCTCTTTTTATTTTGGTGATTTGACCTTTCAATAGGTCATGGCTGGTGAGGATGTTTCTGTCTCTTCTTTTGTACCCTAAGTTTATGACCCTATCCCTTTCTAACAACTTGGAGGCAAGGGAAAAATGACATTACAAGAAACTATTACGCCAAGAGCATCAGGAAGAAGTAACAGGTTGTAACAGTATGGACCATACCCTGGCATAACCACAAACCTCATTCATCATTCAGGAATCATTTCCTTTTCACAGAGGTGAATTATCCCTGCTTGAGTTGTACCTTCATCTATTAGTTAAAACTTATGTTGTAACCTAAAAACTTTAAAATTAAATAAATAACTAAATTACCCTTACAGTACTGGAATAGCTGAATTGCAAACAAACAAATGAGCAAAAAAAGACTCCAAAGCTTTCCAGATGGCTGGTTCCCACTGATGTACATTTTTTCTCTGGAGCTTCAAAACATGTTTAAATTATGAAATTTGGTGTGATTACAAGAACGTGGCAAGCACTCATTAAGGTTTTAGTCTGAGGAGTGATACTACAGAGCTGGAGAACAGAAGATGAGCAATTGTGGAGCTCCATGACTGTGTGCACAGTCTTGTCAGTGCGGCTTGTAGGCTCAGCTCTCTGGTTCCCAGGGTCTGACTTTTTCCTGTGCTGCCCTCCTGCTGCTTCCTTGGGCCACATCCATCCTCAGCAGAGCTGGTGAAACTGGTGAAATTGCATCAATAATTTATTTGACTTCATTTGCTCAGAGCTGCTTGCTCGGCATGCCCTGTGCTCTATTCCCAGCTTCTGCTGAGCCCAGGTGACTTGGTACCTGTCTCTGCTCCTCACAGCCAGCGAGCACCTGCTCTTGCTGCTGCAAATCCCTTTGTGCTGCTGGGGCAGAGCCACTGCTCCACAGGGAGAGCCCCTGCCTTTGCTGGGAGAGCCCCTGCCTTTGCTGGGAGAGCAGAACGTGGGGAAAGGCTTGCGGGAGGCAGCAGGAGCAACAGATGATGGGAAGGAAAGTGAGGGGGAGTGGAGGGTGACAGAAAAAGAAAGGCAGAGTATATTTACTATCTGTTTTGAACATGTTCTGAGGCTGGCAGTGCTGAATTTTAATGAGTGTATCCCACCCTCCAGCTTGGGGTCAAGCTGACAAGCAGGATCAGACCTTGTGCTCCAAATGCAGGGGAAACACACCCCACTGGGGCAATGCTGGGGATGAAAACTGGTAAAGATTGTGCCTCTCCCAGCAATTCATACTTAAGTGGGAACCTCCCTTTGCATGTCAGGTCCTCCTGGCTGCAATCACAAGAGGCCCTCTCCAGCTCCTTCAAGCCCATCCACTGTCAGCTCTTTAGGGCCAGAGGATAAAACCCTGTCACACAGCCTGAGGAGAAATCCAGCACCTCCCTACTGCATGCCTGAACAAGGCTGCTAGTAAGGACACCACATTTTTTTCTGATGCAGCTTGTTGTTCAGGTGATGTTTGAAGGATATTCTTTACCAGTCTGATAATAGAGACTGCTCCCCTCTTTATGGCAAGGACAGATTGGTCATTGATTGTGGGAAACAGAGGAGTAGAAACTTCCACAGGCACTAATGAGTTTAATTTACAGATCTCAAGCACAAGAATTATAAACCTACTTCTATAGTTGTAAGTAAGACTATGTATTGGGTGATATGGTGAAGGGTTTTTAAGTATAGTAATGTGGTTTTATAGTTTAAGTTAAGAATTTAGATGTTATAATAGAAGTATATATGTGCACGTGAGCTAACAAGTTACTGGTTGAGAAACAGAAGCAATGCAGTAAAGAGTACCACAGGTGATAGGTTATAAAATCAGAACAAAGCTTCATGTTAATTGCTTATTGGACCAAAAAGTTATAAATTGCCGTGTAACTCTGAAACTCGTGACTGTCTTCAGTTATGGCAACTTGTTACTAAATCTACAACCTCTGAGACTGATGCCTTGTTTGATTTTTCAAGTAATAAATCGTGAATAGCCGTGATGGTCTCGTCTCTTTGGATCAGGCTCTGACAACTGATACCTTAAGATCCACGGTTATGGGCAGTATTAGCATAGAGAAGGAAAGGAGCAAAAAAAAAAAAAAAAACCCAAACCAAACAAACAAGGAAAATCCCAAAGGTGGCTTTGTAGTAAAAAAAGTTACCCCTGGAGTTACCAAGAACATTACCCCATTGTTGTGTATTGCGTGTGTCTGCAGTCATCCCCTGCTCAGCACCAGACAATAGACAATCTGAATAGACTCTGAATAGATTCAGCTGTAGTTTAATTATTCAAGAAGAGGATGTGGCAACGATTCATGTCAAAAGGAGGGAGGAGGAAGGTAACTGCAGTTCCCCTGTGCTAACCTGGTGGACCTTGTGTGATCCTCACCTCACTGGTCTCCAGGGACTGACTGCTTTGGCAGGGCACTGATGTTGCATTCGTGCTGCCTGAGTAAGTGCTTGCCCTGCAGCAAGCAGGTACATAAACATTCAAGTGACCAACCTGCTCTGTACCTATCAAAGTGTGGTTTGCTGTCTGCTCCTCGGATTTATTGCCAAAAGACAGTTCCTTTGGGGCTCAACCAGCTGCTATCTTATGCATTTGTGGACTCCTGCCATGTGTCACTGTCAGTATATGAATTAAAAACAAATGCTGAAAGTACAGCGAAGAGATAAATAACAGCATAGCAGGAGGAGATGTGCTTAAGCCCACGCAGTGGACTTGGTGTGACTCCTTTCTAATAACTGACTGTCCGTCAAGTCGTGTAATAACCTGCAGATGGCTCAGCAGTGGGCGGCATTAATATCCTTGGGCCCCTCTGGCACACAGGTGCCCTGCCCTGTCCTTCCACCCTCTCCTTTCACCAGCACACAGCCCTGCCCCTTGTTGCTGACAGGTGAAGTGCACAACAGGAACTCGCTGTCACACAAAACAAGGCTGGCTGGCTCCCAGGGGGCTTGTCCCCCTCCCCTGGGTGGGGAGCAAAGACAGGTGAGTCCACATGACTTTTTGCAGTGGTACCAGAGCAGAAACATGACAAGTGGCAGAAGAATTGAAATATCACGGCTATTCAGACAGTGTGCCAATGTGATTTTTTTTTTTGCTTATTCACTGTTCTATCCAGAATCACGGTCTGACTACACACACTGCCACTTTCAAGGGCCATCTCTGATGTTGAAGCAGTATGGAAAGCCTCTGGGTACTACGCATGCACTTAAACTTGCATTGTACAAATACAGACTCAGGTGACATCTAAATGCTTTCTGCACCTCAGTAAAATCAATGACATCATCCAACAACTCAGAGAAGTTTTAAGAAAGATAAAACAACCTGAGCCCTGGAAAAGGAAGAATAGGAACATGTCTGTAGGAGGCGAAACATGCAGAGTAATGCTATTGGTTAAGTTACTTTTCCTAGAAGATCTAATGGAAAATACAGAGAAGCAGATACAGAAAATGTGTACAGACATCCAAAAGGGACCATCCACTGCATGCACTGTGTCATAAAATCCACGATAAAAACACAAACCCCACAAACTGAAGAGTCCCTAGATTTCACTGTTTACATTGAAGGGCTAATGCAAAAATTTACTGCTGATGTCAGAGAGCAACTGTGGATTTCCCACTGAAATTCACTGATGGTGAATTTGCCTCCATCACTATAAACAAATCACGAGTGGTTAGATACTAGAATAATGGGTGTTGAAAAGCATCTGATGGGACTGAAAACAAAGGATTGCCAACTACTGAACTAAAAGTCACACAGGAAGGTTGAGGGGTTGGACTGCTTTTGTCTTCCGCAACTTCTTCAAAGTCTTTCTCTAGACAGAAAATTCCTGAACTGAAAAATTCTTGTATTTTGCATTAATATTTAAAGCACAGTACTTCTGAGTGAGCACAGATTTGTTACAGTTTATTAATAAGTTTTCCTTTACGATTTTCAAAGAGCATTTTTTACATAACCTGCTTGTCTTTCTATACATCATTTACAACACTGAGTGCTGTTGTTTCAGCCCGGTTGTGTTGATAGGATTCCCTTGCAGGCAATGCCAACCCCCTTCAGCTCTCCTGAACACTTAGACAAAAGTCAACTTGATTTGCACCCCTGCAGACACTCAGCTGAGGAGGGGGAGCAGAAGCAGGTTTGAGAGCTCAGCAGGCAGCCTGAGTCTCATTGGCCATGTAAATACATGGAGGCTGAGACTGGAGGTGAAATGAACTCTCTCACACACTGGGTCAGTGGGGCTTTGTTCTTAAACAGACAGGAATGAGGAATGAGCTCTCAAAAATGAGAAAGGAGCCCCAGGGCTCCCTCCTTGGGCTGCTGAACCTAGCATGTAGCAAAGTCTGGCAGCAACAAATCTTGTTCAGGTCATGGAAGATGGGGACAGGGATGCTGACGAAGGACAGAGCCTTGTCTTGCACACATAAACCCTGACTGGCTCCTTGTCTGAAAGGCTGAGTAGTACTGTGCTATTTTTGATACTGATGCCATTTCTTTGGAAGGTGGAGATACCGGTACCTTCCTTAAAAGATACAAAAAGTATTGTCCAATGCTAAATTTAATTTCTTGTCATTAAACCAGGCAAAGAAGCTCAACCTTTTTTTTTTTCTCTAACATCCAAACGGAAAAACACAATCTTATTAGCACAGCATTACCCTGAAAGCTCTGTTTTCCTCCCTGCTGCATTATGTAGCTTCTGGAGGAACTCTTCTCAAGCCCTGCACTTCTGTAGTGCTGCATTCAGAAGACCTGGAGCACAAGCCTGAAGATAAATATATCCCAGCACAATGAAGAGACTCGTTAGCATCCTGAATAGATCCACTATGGCACTCTTGATTAGTAATAGTCACTCCTTTTAATAAGAAAGACCTCAAAAATAGTAATTGCAATGTCTGTCATTAATATTATATTGTGGGCAGAGGAAAAACATTCCCTTTGTTCCCACTCATTCCTATTATATCAATCTTTGTATGTGTAGCTCCCTGAAAAGCCTAAGAGGAAGCTAACAGTCTTTTTGAAAAATGATCACAGATAATTTTATTCTATAATGAATCAAAGATCTGATACTGGAGGAAATTTTGCTGCTTCAGAGAGCCAGCCTTCAGTAAGGTAACCTCAGCTTTTTCTAAATCAAAGCATTTGATGGGATACAGGTGCACAAAACAAAGGGATCACAGCTGATACCAATGATTGGGGCCAAGACGGTCTGGAACATGATGGTATTTACAGGTGTGGACAGTTAACAATCTTGGGCAAAAAACCTACAAAAAAGGACAGCTTCAAGACTAAAATCTCTTTGATTTTGCTGTGTCCTGCCTAACCAAAATATTTGCGTAGCTGAACATTTTGCAAGGGAGAGCTGGTAGAGACATCTACAGTTAAAACTGCCAAGACTTCCAGTATTTTGCCAAAATTTTAACTACCAGACTAAAATATTCCAAGCTTGCTGTCTGCCTCAAGCTGCAACAAAATAGCCCAGCAAGGTTCTCAAAAACAGTTATGAAAAAAATCAGAAGTATTTTTAATCAAAATTATTCACCCCAGATCTTTTTTTGGAAGTAGACCTGAAATGAAGCGTCTGTCTACTTCAGCCTGCAATTCACCCCTCGTGTGACCATTTGATTGCCTTTTTGCATTGCAGATGCTCAGACCTGGCTGCAATGTGAGACCTGGAAAATCACTGCTTTAAGTGGATGCTTTGCTATCGACTCTGCTGAGCCCAGTGTTTTCCCCATCAATACCAACCGCAGCACCATTAGTGGCAGATGATAACACATCCAGCAGAGCCTTGTGGCAGCAGGGGCAGCAGCCAAGCTCTCCCTGGGGAGAGTGTGGATGTAAATCCATGTAGCTACATGCACTGGAGCTGCTGTGTACAGCACCAAGCCCAGGTTAATAAGCCACACTTAAAATGGCAATTAATTACGCACGTGAAGCTTACCTTAGTATTCAATGTCAACATATTTAACTAGAACCATCCATGGTGAGAAATAAAATAATCAATGGCCTGACCAAGAGGTGGCATAAATCAGTGAGAAGCACACACAGGTTAGATCAACACAGAATCTGTCAGAGATTGCCTGTGAACTAATGGCATAGAGCCACAGCTTCAACATTCTCACTGAATTTTGCATGTTCAAACTCCAAATACCTACCATGTTTCTGTGCCTATTGCCTGCTTTCAGTTGCTGCACATGCTGATGTCCAAGGAAAATTTTGCCTTACACAGCCTTAAAAAAAGCCACTGAGACCAAACCCCTTTGGGTGGATATTCTAAGACCTAGTGGGGCTGTGATTATAAAACGTCCTGCACCCTTGTATCAGAGAAGAAATAACCTTGGAAGGTCATATTACTTTACCAAAATTTCAATATCTTTGGAAAAATATTTTTCAATCTGAGTATGTTGCAGCTTGAGTAGGTGGCTGTGAAGGCAGCTCCGGTTTTTTGCTGACTGTGATCAGGTGAGGTGGAACTCTACCTCTACGAGAGGCAACCATTTTAAATGCACCAGGTTTCAGCTGATCACTGCAGAGCTTAGGATTGTTCTGCTGTGTTTCCTGGGACATATTGTTTTCACCTGACATGAACTGTTGGCACGGTTCATCTTTCCCTAAATCTTTTTGCTAAGTCATTAGGGTGAAATCTTTAGCATTTGCATATGTTTATATTTACTACTTCTAAAGCTGTAACTACCAAATGTTGTCCTGTTGAAAGAAAATGAAACAGGACAGCTGTATGTTGTCCACAGCAAGGCAGCAAGTCAACCTAAGAACTAGCTGGAAAATCAGAGGTTCTTGGATTCACTCCTTACTCCTAACAAGCTAAGTCCCACTGACTGCTGAAGTCAGGAGGGAATCAGTGGAGAAACAAAGATCAAAGTGTTGTCATCAGTTGTGCTGTGTTTAGGAGTCCAAGCATGTAAACAGAGTTGTACCACAACAAAATTCACAGAAGTGGGAATTAATCTTGATACGGGGGCCTGACCCAGCCCTTTACAACTGTGTGGGGAGTTTCAGACCCTTCGTGTGGCCCTACTTGCCATGACTTTAAACACCTTTTAGGGTGAAGTGCCCTTGCTGTTGGAAGTGACATTGTCAGTATCTCTGTTTCCTCGCAGACCCAGGGTCCTGACACGGTTCCTTTGATGACTGCCCTTCTTTCAGTGAACAAGGCAGGTCAGGGAGTGACAGCGGAAGGGGAAGGACTGTTTGTGAAAGAACAAAGAGCAGCTTTTTCTAAAGAAACTATACTTCCACTAATTCTGAGATGCCACTACTTGCCTGCATTTCATGCAGTTACCCAAACATTTCAGGTATTTACATTTTGCTCTAAAACTGTTTTAAGAACAATAATGAAGATAATAGGCCTAGTTTTACCCTGGAATAAAATCTTCTTGCCCAGGAGAGCAGCCATGACCTGTAATCACGTAGAAGCCTTTTTTTGGGGAAAAGGAGATAAGAAATCATAGGAAAAGCCAGATAGAGTTATGGACCAGAATAACAATGTCAGTGCTTACAGAGTCTGCAAGCTCTAGAGGTCTGAAGAGAAACCACAAAGGGATTCCTAAGGAGAATCCAATACTGTTTGCTAGCGAGTAACTGATTATGCCTCACTGGAATTAAAATACTTTTTTGTTACTACTTATATAATAATTCACTTAATTTACATACAGCCCAATGGCAAAAAGAAAAAAACAAATTAAAGGAAAAGAAAGCAGTGAAAAGGACATGGAACACTTCATTTGTGTACCCACAAATGCATCCATCTCCCATTCATTCAGAAACAAACACTTTGGAACCACAAACAAAAAACCTGTTCACTAACCCCCTTCCATCTGACATTCAAGCTGATACCCTCCATCTTTAATGGCTGTAATTGCTGCTCCCATATCCTGTTAACTAGATCCCTTTAGCCCTGCCAGCAATACTGGCCTTCATCCAGCTCACGTGCTTCTCATGCAGGTTCCTTTGTTATTTCCTTCCTGCACCTCCTTTGGCGTGATACGCCCACCCCAGCCTTCGCTGCAGCCTTGCTGCCCTTCATGGATTTCTAAAGCCCTGCCCCTGCCACCGTGCCCATGAGGAACTTCTAACTGAGGAGACATAAGCAAACACAGACATCTGCTTAACACAGCACTTGCCTTGGCTACAGGAACCCCTCAGACTGCAGGTCTGCTCTGCTGACAGGCTGTCCCTGGAATCACGTGTCATCCTTGCTGTTGTTCTCAGTCCCCCCTCTCCTTACTTCTTTGACAGGAGCACTGTGGCAGCTCTTGAAGGCAGAGTATTTTTTTAAATCACATCCTAGTACTGGTGTCGGGATGGGGGCTCTCATTCCAAGCCTGGATTTGTGCAGTTTATGGTGTAGGATAATATAGCCTGAGATCTTGGCTACTGCATTACTAGCTCCAGTAGTTCATGGCAATGCGACGCTCTTTTTATGACCAGCAAAACTATTTCAGATTTTCTTCCCCTGTTTGCTCAGCTCACCCTGGATAACTTCTTATCTGTAGCTTGCTGCCTCTCCCGACACCAGCTCTCGGTGCCGGTGTCCCCTCGGAGCGGTCCCACATGTCCAAACTCCACAGTTCACTAACAAAGTCCAAGAGGGCGGGCTGCAGGTGAACAGGGATGGGGAACCTGCCTCGGCGGTAAAGCTCAGCACTTTGTTTGGTTTTGTGGGCGTTTCACGTTTGTTTCTTGACGCGGAGGAAAACATTTCCCGTGAAATCTTGAGGAGAGGGGGAAAGCTGAGACCGGGCACTGGTGACAGAAACAGGAAAAAGAAAGGCACAAGGGCAGTCCATGGCAGTGGTTTGTAGACAGTCATGAGCTGTGAAAGGGCTGGCCAGGGGATATCGGGAGAGGGAATCCCGCGCTCCAGACCGCCCGTGCTTCCTGTGCGCTGAGCTCCTCCACAGCTCACTCCAAATAAACCTCAAGGAGTCCAACTGTAATTCTGAGAGGAAAACTGCGAGACTTTGGGAACCCTCCAGCGGCCTCCGCAAAATCCCCTTTCTCCCGTCGCCTGCGTGAAAAGCAGCAGGCCTGGCGGGAGCCCGGGAGCACACGGGGGAAGGGGGATTTCCTCCTCACGCTTTTCCAATACGTGTAGTAAACAGAGGCGCGCCGGCGCGGGCATCCTCCGGGGGCACGTGTGAGGTACCTGCGGGTGCCAGGCAGCGCCGCGGTGCCTCCGCGCCCGGGGCCGTGCGGGCGGAGCTCCGCGCCCGCGGCCCCGCCGCCCACTTGCCATGCGCTGCCCGCAGCCCTGCGCGGCGGCGGGGGGG
>VWZT01005634.1:17220-98086 GCA_013397055.1 Pachycephala philippinensis | reverse complement strand
CGGCCGCGGGTCTTTCCGCGGCTTCGCGCCCTTGGCGGGGAGCGGCGTTGCCCGACTCCCCCCCGCGCGGGCCGTAACCTTGGGCTCCCCCGGCCGCGATGGGCGCGCGCGAGCGTGTGGGGCTGGCGCGAGCGAGCGTGTGGGGCTGGCGCGAGCGTGAGGGGCTGTCAGACACGCCGGGCTGTCACCAACGTGTGGGGCTGTCACCCGTGAGGGTCTGTCACCGTGTGGGTCCCTCACATCCGTGTGGGGCTGTCATACGTGTGTGTCTGTCACATATGTGTGTGTCTGTCATACGTGTGGGGCTGTCGTACATGGCTGTGTGTCACATAGGTGTGTCTGCGTGTCATGCATGTCTGTGGGTGACATACATGTACGGCTGTGCACACACGTATGTGTGCGTGTCACATTCGCGTGTGTCTGTGCACACACGCGTGTTCGTGTGTGGATCCGTGTGAGGATCCGTGTGTGGAGCCCAGTGTGTGTACGCCTGGCGTTTGGAGTCTTCCCCTCATCCTCGCTGCTGTAGTTTCTGAGTGTATCCGGATTTTGTCAGTGCTGGCCGGTATGACAAATGTTTCTGTGTAGTTAAGTATAACTTTCTTGCAGTGGGTTTTTTTTTTTCTTCTTCCTTTTTCTTTTTCTTTTTTTTTTTTTTTTTTCCCTGGGAGGAAGGCAGGCTCACCTTTGAAGATTGTTTGTTTTCTTTCATATATATCCAAAGGTCTCTGGGGATACAAGTGCTCCTGTTGCCTCTGTCTGTGTGGTTATAATTTACAAGACGTTTTTAAATCACTTAGTGGTAATTTTCAAAGCAAGGTGCAAAAGCAATGTTTCCATTTCCATTCCATAGCCATTCCAAGGCTGTGCACTGTATTCCATGCACGACTTTGAATTATGTGCAGCCAGACACCTGTTACTTAATCCTGTTTATCCTTTCCAGTTACAGTTATCCAGCCTTGGCTTCTTTTTTTTTAATATCTCAAAATAAATTACAAATATTCTTTTATGCTGGCATCTAGTAGAAACCCAGGGATCTAATGCGCTTGTGAGGTATTTAATGTGTGTTTGTTAGGTAATACTTTCTCAAAGGGAGATGATTTTAGAAAGTTATAGAATAATCTTTATCTCAAGGGGAGTTTATATAATGTTAAAGTGTCTGTGGGGATGGATATGTAGGAAAGGTGGATGGTAGGGGCTACACGGAGTCAAAGTCTTACACAGTATAAATCTTCAGTAAAGTGGGCATCATCCTCTCTTAATACGTCAATAACATTTGTGTTTCTCAAACTCCCCTTGCTGTTGCACCATGGAAATTTCAGTTTACTCATTGGTGCTAACGAGGGTCCTCGGGAAAACGTCGCATTTGGGATCCTGTGAGAGGATGGAGCAGATTCTTTCGTAACACGTTTGTGCTCAGGGTTGTATTCTGTAGTTTACCTGAGCAGTGTTAGCAAGCTGATACTACTCACTTTAGGTTAATTTCTCCAACTTCTGGAAGTGTTACGGCCACAGTACTTGGAGGCTTTCACCAGGTCAAGGGTACCTAATAGTGCCATGTACCACAAAATAATTATTGTTACATGGAGCCGAGCAATTTTGTGTTGTACGGAGACAGTTTCTAAATATGAGTTGGGAACAGATTTATCCCTCCCTGCAACTGGTTACTTCGTGAAGTAATTAAAAATAAATTACAGAGCTCTAGGATGAGAATTCTCTTCCACAACCATTAATACCACTGTGCCTTCACGTGTCAGTTTTGATTCATCTCCTGATGACATTGCTTAAAACCAGGTATTGATATGAAAGTCAAACCTCTGGTGAAAATATAACTGCGTGGCTGTCAAAATAAAATGTGAGGATCTGATTTGATTGCTGGCTGTGGATACGCACTAGGTAGAGTAACAATGCCTTTTATTTTAAAGACATGCACCCACGCACAGGAGCTTTGTTCTAAAATAGTGTTTTCTATCATGAATTTATGCATAACCTAGACTCTCTGCTTTTTCTTAGAATGCAGGGAAGACAGAACCTTGAAGGGGAAGACAGAAGGACCAAAAGGGGCAGGAAAGAGGAGTCATTTGCATTTCCCTTACTGACAGAGGAAATACTTCTTTGTTACGTTTCACACAAAATATTGTGTTGTTTTCACCTTTTCAAAAACAATGGCGAGTTGTTTGGGCTTGATATACACTGCTGACTTCTGTTGCAGACTTCGGGCATTTGTTCCAGTAATATCTGGCTGTGATGATGAACTTGGGGCTATGCTGGAAGTCTGTCAAGTATTTGTTACAGCTGTGTAGGAACTGATGGCTTCATTTTCACCAGGCTTAGGTATAATGTGTTGAAAGCTTGTAGGGATGTAAGCTTACCGAAATGACTTGTTTTATATTTCTTTTTCATTTTTCATCTTGTCTTTTATTTTTGTTTTTGTGGTCTTTTCGAATTGTTCAGTGGTTTGCTTTCCTTGGTGGTTTTAACTGCTCAATTGCTATTCCTTCCTGTTTGTAATTTGCCAGAGACTGAAGTCTGAAGCTGCTGTTTTAATATCTTCCTTAAAATTGAATTAATCCCTTTTCTAGAGAAAAGGGAGGAAGGGACAGAGGAGTCCTTATGAGAATTTTAGAAATGAGAACCAAAACTTAATGCAGGCATTGTACCTGAGAGAGACTACTTACGAAAATTGTACCTCATTGATTTCGGAGAAGGCTGGTTTCCTCTGTAGTTTCAATCATCTGTCCCATTAGATTTTGGGAAGTGTTGTAAATTGGTTTAGAAGTGAAATTTTCCAAGTCATAAAATCTCTGGTTGGTTGTTAATGGAAATCATTACGAAGGGTTGCATAAGCATTATTTGTAGGATGGCTAATCAGCAGCCTGGGCTTAGTTCCATTCTCTAATAAATAGATGCATTGTGCTACTTCAAAAATTGCAAAATTGATGGCTTGAGTACATTTACTAATTTTGCAAGATACGTAATGCATCTGGTTTGGGGAAGACTCTTTGATGTCTGCAGAAGTTGCACACAGTGGAGGTGTTTGTGATCCAGCCTGTTAACTCTTCAAAAGTTTTTTGATTATACTGTTTAGGACATCTTATTCTTATGAAAGATTCATGCATAGCACCACATCAAAATCACCTACGTGCATGCATCAAAGGCTCAGATAAATTTTATTTGGCAGGACTTTCTGGGAGCAGGTTTTGTGGTCCTCTTGTTTCTGCAGAAAAAGAATGTGATTTTTGGGCTTTGTATTCCAAAGAGCTGACCTGTAGAGGGTTAGAATACACAGGATATCAATGGTATAAATACCAAAGATACTGGGCTTTGGCATTAACCATCCTGCTTTGCTTATGTTTTGCCCTGTGAACACTGAATTACGAAAATCTATCTTGTTGGTCCTCACCCATCTTCTTATGGTGGTAGTGGTTTCTGGAAGTTTAGTAAATATGGGGTAAAGAGGCTTGTGAAACTGTGGAAGAAGACAGATTCCCAGCCATTCTGGAATTAATTAATGAGGCCTAGTACTAAGTTCCTTGTTCCAGAAAGACATGCTAATGTGCCTGAGTGCCTGGAACAGGGTGCCACAACATGGGAAACAGCATCAGGCCAACCCTTTTGGTGCCGTCCTCGGAGCACTAATGCCAGGAATCTGCAATTTTCAGGGCAGGATGCTCCCAAGCGGCTCATGCGAGTCACAGAAATAGATGGTGCAGCACAACCGTGGCTTTAGAGATTCCTCTCCAGCAGAATTCTGGGTGATGGGCTGCTGATGTTTTCCCTGCAAGGGATCTTGGAGGAAAATCAGTACTTGCATGCCCTCCTTTTGAAGACCAACATCAGCTTGTATGAGATAGTGAAGTGCTGTGGCTTCTTTTGTCAGTTTGCCTTTCAAGTCATTCTACGTATCAGCCACTGAAAGAAGTACCTGTTAAAGCTGTACCTGTGCAACAGCAAAAGAATCTTGATTTTTGGAGAAGAATGAGACAAAACCTTCATCTTTTTCTCCTCTGAAGAGCCTCCTAGATTAATATGAGGTTGCAGTGTCCTGCTTCCCTTGTTACTAGTCTTGGACACATGGTATTTGTGAATGGTTACAATGTTTCATTTCACTGTTGGAGTTGCCGGTGATGCGTGAAGCGGACACCTGAAAACAGAGACTAGACAGGAATAAGGGAATAAAGGGAGGTATTTATTTGAAGGGCCTTCAAAGGTACACCCTGGGGAGTCCAAGAGGCTACTGCCAGAACGGACCCCGAGTCACGAGTTCTTCACACTTATTATAAGTTTGGGTCATTTGCATATCAGGGTTAATTCTCCAGTTAAAGCTTTCAGTTAATGATGTAATTTCCCCAAGCTTGCCCCACTTTGGAGACTTTTGGTTTATACTTTTGGGCCTAGGATGGGCTGGGCGTCCTTGGAGAGGAAGCCTGGAGAGGCTTTGTTATGTCTACCTAGCATGAGACAACAGCAGCTCACAGGCTACAGGACACTGCAGTTACACACTAAGCAATGAAGGTTTTGAAAAATATAAAAGTTAAAATCCAAGGCATCACAGGAAGCACCAGTTAGTCTTCCTGTGAGAGAGAGCCTGTTCCTGGGGAGCAGTGCGGGTGTCACTGGAAGGTTAGGTTGCCCTACTGTAGTGTATCTGTGTAGGAAAATGGAGAAGTACAAGGTATCCAGCTTTTAAGGCCACTTGCCTTTTGCATGGTGTAGGTTTCTGTGGCAGATGGGGCTTTTCCTTTGATCTCTTTGTGGTTTCCCATTCTTTTCCATTGCCCGTCAGTGCTGTTAAGCTCAGTCGTGATCCTGTCCCACCTATGACTGATAGCTGGTCATGGACAGACACCACTGATCACAAAGACCATGGATATGGCGTGGAGCATCCCTTGTCCTCCCCTGTTTCATGACCTCCTTGTAGGTGAATCCATCATCTGACTTTATGCAATTGCTCCATGCTGCCTGATAAAAACCCAAAACCCACTAGTGCTCCTAATTCCTCACAGTGTGTCTCTCACCTTTCTTTTTGCAATAGCCAGGGATCAAAATGTGAGTTAAGAAGTTGGTTGGCAGCTGTCAAATATTCAAAGTTGGAGCCTTGCTTTCAATTTTATATGGGAGGTATAATTGTACCACCATGAGGCCCTACACCTGGAGAGCTGTGAGTCCCTTGTTTGATCTTTCCTCAGAATAAGAGCCTGTTCTTTCCTCAGTAACAATAACTGGGAGCTTTAGGCAAATGAGGTGAGACAGCCTGTGTGGAATGTGCTCTATTGTAGGGTCTGTTTGCGGAGTGGTGCAAATTGGTGTTGCTGAAGTAACCACGTGCCTTTGCCCTCTCGATTCTGAAGAAACTGGTTCTGTTCAGTTGACTTTGGGGCTCTCAAAGTGTAACTTGCTTTGTGAGCCAACCTTACAGCCTAGAAGACCATGAGAAGATGTGTAACAGTACAGATGATGGGTTAAAAAGGGACTGTTCAAATTGAATCCTCTATGTTGTTCCTTCTCAGATGTTGTACCAATAGACCATTTACTTGAAAAGTCTTAATCTAGGCTTGGTGGTGCTATTCTGTTGTTTTTATGTGTAACACCTTTTGAAATTACAAAGATAAAAAATTTACAAATGTCATCCATCTATCAAATAGTTACATAAAAGTAATTTGTGTCTGCAGTTGGTTTAGCAATATGCCAGCCAAGAGAGGATATATTCAGCTTCAGAAATGTTTGGGTGCACTTTAGTAAGGAGGAAATGGGTATGAGAACGGTATTAAAGAGCAAGCTCTTTATTCTTGAAGTTACAGATAAATTTCCTTTTCTAACAATTTCTACATTCAACTTGAGCACACATGCTCCTGCAGACCAGAAGCAATCAGCCAGGAGGTCAGCGACTAATAAAGGGGGCAAAAGAGAATAAGGACTTGAAAGGTTAATAAGGAGCATCTCTTGGATTCCAGTGATCTGGAGTTTCCATGATCCTGTGAACACTGATGATGTGGAAAATAACAAGTAATAAGGGAGTTCTCTGAGATGTAAGCTTGAACAAGATAGGTCGGATGAAAGAACTTCTCATACCAAAGTGGCGATTTTTTCCTCCTTGATCTTGTAGTCCATTCCAAAATTCTACGGGTTTTTCTGTTCCCATTTTTCTACTTCTTGAACATTTTAATTTCCCATGCCTGAAATTGCCATGTCTCTCACATTTGCCTTTTGGTTTTCTTTCCCAAGCTATTGGGGATGTTGCCGCATGTGCTGTACTTGTTGCACGTACAGATGTTCTGTGCTCTCCTCTCAGCTGAGGCTGTGTGCTGGATCCAGGGTGCTTGTCTCCATCTCTGCCATTAGACTGCTGCTGCCACTGCTAAAAAGAAACAGAGGGAAGAAAGGAATTGATAGCTGCAGTGAGAGCCTGTTTGTTTTGAAATACACAAATTAGGATAATTCATACAGAATTCTTCTCGGTGAAGTGTGAGTTGGAATGGAATATGAATGCCTTATTGGGAAGCAGGAAATAGAACCATGGAGTGGTTTCTTTGGGAAGGCTAACATGATCTGTTGAACCCAACAGAATTGGTATAATTTTTTCTATGAAGGGTCGTGATGATGGAAAGAAAAGCATTTCTGAAGAAGGCAGGGAGAGAGGCTGCTGAATTCTCTGTCGGTTTGTTTGCAGAGATGAGAAGGAAGCACAGATCTGTTAAAGGAGAGGTTGGGTAGCATGGTGTGGTGACTGCAAGGCAGGTGGAGGCTGTTGGATGATTTGATTTTACTATTTGTTTTTCAGATATAGTTCTTGAGGATTAGTGCAGATTAATTGGGTGCTCTGCTGGATTTGGAGAGCTGTACTGCATGTCTGACATCAGCAAAGAATAGATGGAGTAATTATTGCTTTCTGCTCTTTCAGCCTGTGTTATTTGTGTACTGCTTCCCTAGCAAAAGATGTTTAGGAATAGTTGTCATACATGAAATGACAAGGGAAGATGGAATGTGGTTGCAGGTATATCAGAGCAGATTGCAAATGAGGTGCTGCAGTCTGGCATGGGAGCTGTGAGTTGCAGGTAACGTGGGTACTTTGGCACCCCTGCTCGGCTTGGCGTTTTCACGCTGGATATTTCCCGTATCCGTGGATGCTGCAGGTGCGGTGAAGCTCTCGGAAATTCCCCTCAGCGTGTCTGCCATCCCTCACATGATGCGCTTATCTGCTTTGATTGGAGAATTCCCGGGCTGGAGCAGAAGGTGGGGGCTTCGCGGGGCGGGGAGCGCTGTGACCTGGGAGAACAAGAGAGGGCTCAAATAGGGCAGCCCGGGCGGGAGGAGGCTCAGCTGCGGCTCGGTGTCCCGGGGGTGCTGCCGGTGCCATATTCCCGCAGGGACAGCGGCTGGGGCTCGGGGACTCTGGCGGCTTCCTCTGCTTGGTGTGGGGCTGGCAGGAGCAGCCCCCGCTGTACATCTGCGTTTGCCCAGGGGAAGGTCCTGGAATGTCTCTGCTGCAACTGAACTGATACAGAGATTCATTTCCTTTTTTCCCCAAGCCCTTCAAATCTGGCAGTTCATAGCAGAGTCTGGCTGTTCTTTTTGCTGATGCTCTCGATTTTGGCTATGAAATACAGAGTAGGTTTTTGATGACCTGTGACTGTACCAGGTGGCCGGGAAGAGAAATAACTTCTGAGAAGACCTTGGCCCAGGTGAGGACAAACTGGGCAAAGTTTTTTTCAGTGGTACAGGTTGCCGCTTCCCTGCACTCACACATCACTGGTATCATTTTGCTTTTCTCAAGCAGACTCCTGTCTACTTGGATGCATCCTAAAGTATACTGTATGTTTGGCTCTGCATGCTTTTAATTTTGTTTGTTTGTTTGTTTTTCTTTACAAACTGAGAAAGTGCTGGAATTGGCATATGTGCCAAGCCTGGTAAACAGATGTTGATAAAATGGTCTCCTTTGAGATATCCTAATGAGAGCATGAGCTTAACTAGAAAAGCCATATAAAAATAGTTTGTGTGCCATTTCATCTGCATGTCTTTATACAAGTAAATGTCTTAAATTAGTCTTTGCATCAGGTAGTGGAAGTATTTGCACTGCTTTTGTGGGAGTAGTACCATCTCTTCCCTGTGGAATTAATGAAGACTGACACCTTGGAAGAAGCATATGGTACTTAGCTGGCCTTGCCCCAGGGACAGTGAAGAAGTTGGTGTGGTGCTGGTGGGATCTATGACCCGTATTGGTGCTTTTGTGAGTGCATGTATGGATTGTGTGCTTGGGAGACAATACCCCAGTGGCACTCCTGTGACCTCAGCTGCTAACAATGATCACAGAGACGTCTGGATCCAGCAGGGAGTGAAGATGCACAGAGGCTTAGAGAGGTAGGAAAGGGTAACAGCAGGATCAGTCCTCTGCATTTTGCCTTTTTTTCTCTGGAGAGCTGGGTGATCACTACCGTGGAGAAGGGTTGGGTGTTGTTCCTATTGGACGGTTGTGTTTGCTGGGTATGGAAGGGATAAATCTTCAGCTCTGCTGGTCTGGTTGAGTTTATTTGGAAGAATTCTTACTAATGAAGTTTGTACTGCAGAATTGTGGTCCCTGTGTGGATAGAGGAATCACAGCTTGCTTAGACCTTTATCTGGTAGTCCAAATCATGTGAAAAACTTGACATTCTCTGCTGCATCTTCATTTTCAGTGCTCATTCTTTCAATTGCAGTCTCAGAAAAAAGACGATCTGTTGGGTTTTGGCTAGAGTGACAGTCTGCCAGTTGATTTATTCAGGGTTTTGGGGGACATTTTTTTGGTGGTGGTTTTTTTTTTGTTTGTTTTTGGGTTTTTTTGGCTTTTTTTTTTGTTGTTGTTGTTTGGGTTTTTTTTTGTTTTTGTTTTGTTTTGTTTGTTTTGAAGACTTGAAAAACTTTGTTCTTCTTATTTATAATGATTTTTTTTGTTAGTTTTGTGTGGATTCCTCTATGTTAGTTTCTTACATCTTTCCCGTGATGAACTAAAAGCCTCATGTAACCTAATTGCATTTCCAGATGTGGGGAAATCAGAAGGATATGTTTGCAGTAATTCTTTGCTATACAAACACATGTATTTATTTTGTAAATGCTCCTTGTGTTTTTAAACACATGAGGTGAAAGCAATACTTTACAGGACTAGCTGTGAATTGGCATGAAATAGGTTACTTCTGAAAAAAAAAGTGAGCTTTATTGCTGGGGATTTTTTTTTTAAATGAAGCCTGTGACACTTCAGTTTTCAAAACTGAAGCAATCTGCCAAGAAATACATACTCTGATTTATATACCTTTGATTTAGTTATGCTCAGTTTGTAAACAGTGCCTGGTAATCTTCCCTGATCTCATCCTTCTTTAATTTCTAATTTACCCTTGAAAAGACACCGTTCGCTTTAATCTGGAATAACCACGTCCCCTCCCCACAGTACAACGTCTGAATAATAATATTGGGAAAACAGAGATCTAAGTGCAGCTCTCAGATACCTGACACATTAAAAACATCAATGGAATTGATCTGAAATTATGTGGAAAAACATACAGGTAGTTCTTCAGGTAATTTTGACTCATCAAATGATTGATTCCGCGAGTGGTTTTCCATGATTCAGGTGCTGAGCAATGTGGCAATACTTTAAGGCTTTTGAAAACTGGAAAACAGTTTTTGATACTCACAGGTAGAAATGGCAGAGGAAATTGCATTGCTGTGCTAGCAGTTACATTATTTGGTTTTAAGGAATTAGCTCCATCCCACTGTAGTTTAGTGTCAGAATGTTTGCTGGGTGTTTTCATTCTCTTGTTTTTAAGTGGTACTGTTTTCTTTACAGAAGACAATGGCAGTACAAGATACGAGACTTTTTTTTTTCTAGTTGTGTGAAACAACATTAGCCTTTTTGCGGGTTTAGTTTTTGAATTATTTAATTTTCACAGAATCAGTTAGGTTGGGAAAGATCTCTCAGATCCTTAAATCCAACCTATGATGCAACACCACCATGGCACTGAGTGCCACGTCCAGGCTTTCCTTAAACACCTCCAGGGGTGGTGACTCCACCAGGGCCCTGGGCAGCCCGTTGCCATGTCTGATCAGCCTTTCCGTGCCTAAACCTCCCCTGGTGCAGCCTGAGACCATGTCCTCTTGTCCTGCCACTGCTTTCCTGGAAGAAGAGGCCAAACCTCACCTGGCTACAACCTCCTTTCAGGGAGTTGTATTCCCTTAATATAAAAGGCTGCATCTAAAAGAATAGCCCATACCTTTAGCAGAATTTAAATGCTCATGAAGACCTTCATGACTAATTTGAAATTTTGACCAAAACTTGCATCTTGAAAGTGTTGTTTTGCCTGGCTCCTTTGAAGGATCTGTGGAAGTATTTCTTCAAAGCATTACTGGAAGTAATGATCAGAGCAAGGTGTCAATTTTGTGTTTGTTTTTTGGGTTTTTTAAACAACAGTATATACCTACAAATTTTTAAAATTGTGGACCTACTTTTTCAGGCGAGCTACATCTTCTCCTTAAAAAGTGAAAGGTAATTTAAATTATAACCACTTTTCTGGTAATATTTCTTGATTTCATAAACTATTACCTGAAATCTTCCAGTTACTGAAAAGCCAATTTATAGTTTCAATTAAAAGTGCTTCTGTATACATAAATAACCCATTAATTACACAAATAAATTTCTGGCTGCTTTTCTTTTTGTAAAAGTTGATGAAAAGATAATGCTTCTCAGTTAATTTTAAATCATTTAAAGAAAGTCTTATTTAAACATGACTGAAAGTGGATTAATCCTTTTCTTCCTTCCATCTCTTCCTGCTATCATCACTTCTTGGGTTTTAGAAACTAAAGAATGTTGTCTAAAGGGCTTTGGCAGGGAATGTTTTGCTTATCTCAGTGGTCTTCGGTCCAGCTGGTAATTAGCACTTCTCTTGGTGACTGAGACATAATTTTAACAAGATTTGGCTCTTCCTTTTCAGCACTGTCTATTGACAGAGCGTGGGTGTTGCAAGCAAGTAACCCGAGTTCATTTGAGCCTTGCATCTCAAAATTCAATTCAAAATCATCATGCCTCATCTAAGGGGCCTTTTGGATGGTTGTTGGAATTTATCTGTTCTCTCTTACTGGAATACTGTTGTGACCGAGTTTGTGCATCTGCAGTTTTATCAGGGATGATTCATAGGCCAAAATGGTGTTTGTCCACTTAATGCTTCATTCCTTCCCCCTTTCAAAGGGAAAATAATGGGGAAAAAGCTATTCTATCTGATAGGTAATAGCTTCTCTTTTATTGTTTAGCAGTGTGTGTTTTATTGGTTTTTTTTTAATCTTGAAATTTGACCTGACAAAAGAAAGGTAACGAGAATCCAAATAGTGTCAGGACTCGGCAGGGGAATATGCCATGTATGAGAAATAAAACTGACCTGAGTACAGCACCCTGCAAGTGCACAAACCCAACCCTTCAGAGGTGGAGATTAAATGTCTGTAGTTTTTGCAGGTGAAATAGTTAATTTGGCTTCAGAACTTTATTTGTTCCCTACGGGCTACACATCCAATGGGGCTCCATTTACCCCTTCCAAAGCAAAGTGTATATCCACAAAGCTGGCCCAAGCCTTCTTGTTTGTAAGATCAGATGTCAAAAGATTTCACTTTTTCAGGATGGAGAGATACTGCTGGAATTTTAGAGGAGCATGCTGAGCCTGATAAAATTTCAAAACTAATTTTTAGCTCAATTTCAGCAGAGCAAGGAGTGGCTGTTAGGACACATTTGATCATGTAGGAGGAATGGTAATTCTCCTGGGTTAGAACAGGTAACCCTTTGTGACACAGGAGGAGAGGGGCCCAGCCTGAAAGCTCTTTATTTGTTGCTTGGCTGGTAATTTTGGTAATTCCACGATCCAGTCCCCTTTCCCCATGTCTTTTGGGCATGGGCATAGCTGGTTGTAGTGCACTTTAAAAATCAGATTTCTCTGTTCTAAAGCAGGACTTGGGTTAAATACAGTAAGGCACACACCCTCACCCACAGTGTTCTGATGAGGTATTTTTTCGTTATCTACCTTAAATGTCACGACAATGCCTGACACGAAGGCTCATTGTCTTGTGTACCACAAGATCCAGAGCAGCTTTCAGCAGTGCACATCAGAACAAGTGCATAGTTCCAGCCTTGGAAGTATGAACTGAAGTACAGCACAATGTAAATGTCAATTCAGGAATGTTAGGTAGGTTTGGTATGATCCCTTAAGGATTCTTTGTTCATGGCCTAAATTGCAAGGTTTCTGGGGCAGGGACTATCCTTGCATTATTTATTTTATGGCATTTATTACAATGCAGTCTTTATTATTTTTTATTTAACCTGGTTGGTGCCCATTTGCTGATACCTCAGATGAGCGAATACACTGCAACACAGCATTTTTAATTAGAATATATTTACAAAACTGATTTATGCAGGTTAAAAACAAATGGCATCCATGTTGTTCAGTTCAACGTGCTGAAGTACCTAAAGGTATAAAGCAGCTTTCAGACGGTTTCATCTCTTTATACTCCAATTGTTGAGACCTTTTTTAGCATGGCGAGGTGACTTCCCCAAAGCCTGCAGCCCATGTGTGTTAGCAACAGGGATCCTGGTAAATTACTTCTTGACCTTGACTTGGAGATCAAAATGTAGCAAATCAGGGACATGGACACGCTCTCCCAGGGCAAACTCCCACGGGTGCAGATTAATGTATGGAGCAAGGCATTGCTTACACTGCTCCCGCTGACGTGCCATGCAGTCTTAGAGGCCATTATCTTTAATACCTTTGTTATGCAACAGATCCAGTTTTGATTTGTAGCCCAGAAAGAGCAAAGTTTCAGTTTTAGAAGCACAGCCTGTTAGAGGATATTTGTCCAGCAGTCTTTTTGCATATAGATACTGACAGCAGTCCTGCAGCAGAAATGAAAATGTGTTTCTTGGTGTTGTTTCTAAGTTTGAGGATTCCCTGTTTAAATCTTTTAAGTCAGAACATAACTCAGGAACGCCTTTTTTTTTTTCCCCCCCCTCCTTTGGCAATGGTATGGACATTGAATCAGCAAAGCTGGCTTAAAGGGACGCTCAAGTCAAAACCATATGTATGCATAAAAAGGAATTTTCTTTCGCAAAGAATCAAAGTAGCTGCGGACATCAGGCCTAACGTTGAATGTTTTAAAACTAATTTATATGGGTTGTGTATTTTCTGTTTCCTCCCTCTTTCTTTGTGTTCTGTGAAAGGCACCAAACAGCAAACCCTGTACAAGCTCAACTGCACAGTTGGATGAGAAAAGAAGTAGAAGAGGCTGGGCAGAAGTTGCAATCTTACAAAGCAAAGATCTAGAAAGATGTTTCAGCTATGCTAAAAATTATTTACACTTTGCAGTCTTGCAGCTCTCAGTGATCTAATAGTGCTTCTGGAATCTCTTTTTTAGGCGTTGCACATATTTGTTAAAAATGCTCCTTCACCCAAAGAATTTATTGCACTGGAATAGGAGGAGCCTAGAGCTGAACACAGTTTTCTGGTATATAAGCAACAGAATAGAAATGTGAAACATTTCCAGCTACATGTGGTTAAGATCAGCCTAAAAATTCAAGCTGCATGTTTTAATAATTTTTGATCAAGTGGGACTTCAAAGATTTTGACTTCCCTTTAAAGTGTAAATTTTTGCATTGGACGATGTAGCACAAACCAGCACTGGCTGCCATCAGATGAGATTTGCTTCAGTGCAGCCGGCAGCATCAGGCCCAGGATGTTTGCACAATGAGGCTTTGTAAACCTCCACTGCAGAGCTGCAATGCTTTGATCTGTTTACTAGACAAATCAAAATTAAGCTTATGTCTCCCTTTTCTTTCTTTTTTTAAATTTTTTTTCCTTGGGAGAAACTAGCACTCAGGAAATCTGGCTGGCTATATCAGATTTTGCCCCAAGAAATTGCATTAGTTTAAAAAAAGAGGCATTGTACTCACAGCTTAATGTTTAAACTCGGTGTCAAAACGTTAGGGCAGAATAATGCACACCGATAATGCAAATGGTTTTCTTGGGTGGGTTTCAACTCCTGTGCGAGTATCTGGGAGAATATGTTTACTTTCTTGCATTGAAATACCACGCTATTTCCATCATGGTAATGCCACTTTCAGCTAGCTGGTTGCAGCCAGGTTCAGCCACAAGAAATCAAAATTGTTTTGAAATGTATCTCTGTTTATTACAGTGTAACTTTTCTTTTATACTTCATATTATCCAGTGACTAAACATGTTTACTTTAAACGGGCTATGTGTTCCAGGTGGGTAGAAGCAAAACAAAAGTGCGTTTGAGCCAGTTGTAATTAAATTTCAGCTCTGTACATTTTGTCAAGACAAGAAAAGCTGCTGGCATTTAAACCTTGCAATGCATTATGGAGTGACTACCAGTCAGATCCTCCTATGGAATTAAAACAAATTGGAAAGCAGAGTGAGAAAGGGGAAGAGAGATTTGTGTGAATTAAACGACTACGGCCTGTGGTTTGCCAGGCTCTCTTGCCTTTGTTGATGATGTCTGGTTATGTAAACTTCTTCCCACCACTTTCTTCTTGAACTTGCAGCAAAGCAGTTTTGTGTGGTGTAACATCTGCTGGCATAAAAGTGGCTGTAAATAAAAAAATCTTTACTGTGCAGCCCAGTAGGAAGGAAAGAGAAGATGGAAAGGAGCGTTCTCTAGAAAGACAGATGGCTTTAGTCATTAATAATGTCTTATGAAATAATTTTAAAAATGGGATTGTATGAAGAAGCTGAGTGCATCAATTTGGTGCATTTGGAAGAGTTTGCTGTTAAACTTTCCTGGAGGAACATGCCCAATGTGATGATCAGCCATGTATACTCCCAAGAGTGATGGAACGAGGAGGTTTCCATAAAATCACTGGTCTGTTCTGTGTTATTTTGCACTGTGCAAAATAATCTTGTATTATAGTATGGTATGTAATTATCTCAGTAAATATTCAGGGAGAAAAATAATGCTGTTTAATCCCTTTCTCTTGCTGTTGAGGAGGGTTGGGATAATAAAAGGGTAAATCACAACATACTGCATTAGAGCTGCTGGCCTACATTTCAGAGCGAGATTGGCAAGGAGCAGGCTCCCAGTTTCTGGAACACGGAGTACATCCCAAAAAGAATGATTAGGCTGCAGTAGGATTTATGTGATGATGCTGAGCTTTCCCTGGAGACGTTAGATTTTATCTTAGTGATATGAAGTGCTGGCAGCTGCTGGCTCGCTGGCCTGAAAGGAGTATCCATCCTCTTCCCATCTTTTCACCTGCTGCATGTTCCCCAGTGCCTGCATCAGCTGTTCGGTTTCCATGTTGGAATCTAGGATCGCTCTTTCCTTTCTGGTTTTTTTTGAATTAGGGTGAGACACTCTTAAACTTTACTCTTGGTTGGAGTGCAGGTTTTTATGATAATAATTAATTTCATTGGCCCAAGCAGAGTAAAGGCATTTAGCCGTAATTGACCTGGATTCTTTGTTATGCTGTAAATGAAGTCCTTGGATTGTTAATGCTTTCATCAGCAGTGAGTAATTTCATAGATTGAAAACCTCTTAAACTGCAGCATGATGATTTTGGTTCCAGAGAATTACTATAGGTGACTAAAAATTGAGTCCTTTTTTTTTCCCCTAGAAAAAAGAAGAAAAAAATAATAACATTCCTAAACCATAGGTAAAAGTCCCTGCAGGAGCTGTAGGATAGTATATAGTTATTACATCCAAGACACACTGAAATCCTCTGAGTCAAATTGCACATTGTGTTCCTTAGTGCTATTACATTTGCATACTGATAAGTGTTTGTAGTAACTGTTCTATATTGCACAAATGCTGCTGTTGTTTATTGCTTGGCTTAAATTATGTGGGGTTTATCCTATAAATATAACCAATTCTCTGTGGAAAAAGGTCTAAAAGATTCTATTATCTGCAAATCATTTTGGAGGGTGCACTTTATTATCAATTGATATGCTTTTCATGAAATAGAATCTCTGGGCTCCAAGTACTTGACATCTCTGTGAGAATAGTCTGCCTGTTTCAGGAGTGCAGTGTCCTGAGTCTTGCTCAGTAAACATCCAGGAGTGATTTTACCTTTCAATTTAGTTATATGCACATTGATCCCAAGTCAAGAACTCTCTTGACTCATGATTTCATGGCTGGAGGCAGATTAGGACTTAAGGGTGGGTTGTGTGTGGTATTAGCAGGAGGCTGTATGTCTCTTTGATTAATAAGTTTCTGACTTAGTGAAGCTGAATGCAACAACCCTTTAGAGAATTCTGTGGTTTATGAAAGTGATTTCCATCATGGTATTCCTGCGGCCATTGATTGTGTTTAACTGTGTGGCTACCTGCTTCTTTTGTCTGTTCTGGGAGTCATACTGTCAGATTTTTATTTACTTGGGATAAACAGCCATCTGTGCCTGTAGTCAGTGCCATCCAGGTCAGAGTCAGTGCAGAAAAGGTGCAGAGCTATCTGGTAACTGAAGATGCTGCTGATCCTGTGGGTGAGTACACGAAATGTTCCAGAAAGACATGCCAGAGGCTCAGATTATGTAATGCCTCGAGCAGGAAGCCACCGAATTATGTGTGGAGTGTGTCAGCAGCAACAGACTGATGTCCCTGGCAAGGCTCCACTCCAGGAAGAGCTGGGGTTTCTCAGAAGCCTCACACGAGAGTGAGCGATGTGGCAGCGAGGCCCTTGCTGGAACAGCCTGGCCCGGGCAAGGCAGGAGCTGGTGGGAGGCAGGGTGCTGACACCACATCGCTCAGTGTGGTTTCCTGCCCCCGAGTGTGAGAATGACAGGGAATTTTTCAGGTTTTCCTTTTGCCTTTGTGTGTTTGTGGCTCTTCTGTTGTTATGGTTTTGGTTTTTTTCTTACTCCTAGATCCTGAAAAAAAAACTTACAAAGAAAGAAAGGACCTTTTTAGAAACTGCACATCCAGATTAGGGATATACAGGCAATTCATGTGTGAAAAATGTTCACAGTTCTGTGTCTAAAATTACCTAATGAACTATGGTTGAAGTTCCTTTTTGGCACAAAATGAGTGAAGGTTTGGTAGGTAATGATTGTTTCAGTATATTGACAGACTAAAATTGTCATGTTTAAATTAAGACTCTAATGGTCTTTTCTAAATTGGGTACTTGTACTTCGCTTTTAATTAGAATGAGGCAAAAGGTCCTTATTGCAATTCTAAAGTTATACTCTGGGTAGCTCAAGGAGGTGATTATCTGTAACCAAGTGTCCATCAATGGGAAAGTCATAGACTTGCAGAAGTGTGTTCCTGTCAGGTTGTTCTCTCTGAGCATTTCAGAGTGACAGGTGAAAAAGAACCTTGAATGTTAGATCCCTGTGGATGAAAACTTGTTTTCTGCTTGAAAATAAAAATGAAAGAAAAAAATCTTTTGACCAGCTCAGAGTCCTGATGAAGGTCATCCATCCTTTTGAAGGATCATTGTGGTTTAGCTGGGTCTTTTGCAAAAGTAAGTGCTCTCCTGGTAGGTTATAAGGGGGTTGAGTCATGAAGAGAGAGGAAAGCCACAGGGTATATTTAAGGTGACAGGAAAGGTCAGGTGCCAAGTGAAAAAACACGTCGTGCTTTACTGAACAGTAGTGAAGAAATGTGCATTGTGGCCAGAATGAACACTGGGCACATCAGAATTTGATGCCTCTACACCTGCCTTGGTGTTCAGGTGCAGCTGAAATCCTGTGATATCTGGCCAGGTGTCCAGGAAGCAAGGAACATCAAATTAAAGATCCTTTACAGAAAAAAGCAGGCATCAAGGTACTTAAGACCAGCTTATTCACCTCTTTTTAATTTTCTTTTTCTTTGGGATGGGAGAAAAATGAAAATTTTAGAGTTTTTGGATTTCAGCCTTTACACCCAGCTCTGGAATGAAGGACAAACCTGAGGCTGCAGCCACTGTCCATTCCGCCATCAGTTGTTATGGTACTGTGAATTACAAACTGCTCAGTGTTTCTGTAACTGAGGCTTCACTCTGGCTCTAAGTGTTTCCCTCAAAGAATTTACAGTCTCACTGAAAGGGCCACTGGAGGTTTTGGACACAAACAAGCTTCTGAAGAAATACTTAACTGGTGAAAAGAGAGAGAGAGAGGTTTTTGGTATTTGCTTAACTAGAAAGAAACTGATTTTCTTCATTAAATTTATGAGATTGTATTCATGTGTTTACATGGAACATGAGAAATTTCAGGGCCCAGTGGCCATTCTGCCCAGAAAGCTGGAGATGATTAAAAGCAGTTGGGAAGCAGGTTCTGTTTCTGTTATGTGCATTAGGGATGGTGGGATGCTCCTGCTTCCAGTGGAGCTGGGCTGGATTCGACGCTGATGTAACCGTGTTGAAATCTGACCGCAATCTGCAAGAGAACAAAAATGTCTGAGGTGTATCTTCTATCGCAGACGAACAGAGGAGTTTGTATGCTTGAAAAGATTCTTGTCATGTCTTTGTTTTGAGAACAGGGAGTTTATTTTAGCATTAAGTTGGCTCTAGTTGACCCAGAAGTAAGTGTAAGGATGCTTTTGTGTGAAGCTGAGAAGTCCTGGAGACCCAGTGAAATCTTGTCATGTAATTATGAGCTGCTGAGGTCAGTCTGAAAGTGCACCAGCAGAATGAGAGAGTTTGCGGCATTCAAAAAATAATTAAAAAAAAATAATTGAAATCACTGTGTAGTCTCTTACTAGAAGAGCGTGCTGTCAATATTTAATGAGAACAAAGCATGTAGCCACCATCCTCTCAGCATTGCTATTTATGATTTGGAACAACTTCTGTTTGAATAGACATTTTTGGCAACTTTGGGCGGATTCGACAGAAGAGGAAACTATTTACTTTAACTGCCCTCATTGCTGTAATTGTGATTACTGTGGTTCTCAGTCCCTCTGGTCTCATACTCGGGGTGTTTTATGCACCATGAGTTCTCTAAGCAAATGCTAGACCCACAACATGCTCTGGCTTCCCTTGGCTGAGACACTTGTTTTCTACAATCTGTTTCTAATATTGAGATTTTTTCCTTTCTTTTTTTTTTTCTTCTTCTCATAAAACTTAAACCTCATAAAACTGAAAAGTATCAGGTCAAATTTAATTCTGCGTATGCACCTAGGGCATATTGAGATGTTCTCAACTTTAGGCTTCAATTTATTTTTTCCTATAAAGGAAGAAAGATGAAGCTTGATGGAAGAGAGAAAAATACAGTTTCTGATCTAATGTGCAGGAGCTCTTGATAGAAATTGATTTGAAAAAGCAACGGTCAAGTTCATATTATTTTCAATAATGCTGAAGACACTTGTTTGTTTTTTTTTTAATAAAATATTATCTCTTACAAAACAAGAATTTCTAATCTGAATTTGGATTTGACTTCATTTTTGGGCACTCTTGTCATTTTCATTCCCGTTTCTGTAAGCCTGCTGCTTTGCTCACTGAGGGGCTGTTGTGCTCGTGTCCATTTTAAGCTCTCACACTTACTGCTTACAGATGGAAATCAGTTGGATTTGTGCATTTTAAAAAAGGGGGGTAAAAAGTAACAGCCCCAAAGCAGCCCTGCCCACTTGTGCTGCTCAGAGGTACAGAAGTGTGGGATGCTCCTGTGCTGCCCCTTCCCCTCCTAAGATGGGCAAAGGCAGAAGTGGATGCTTTCATCCTTCCAAAGTGTTGGCAAAAGCAATGGAGGGAGTATGTTTTAGCACTAATAACGATGGCATCATATACTTTTTACCCAAAACTGGGATGATAAAGAGACCTGATTATATATCTCAAAATAAAATGCTTTGTTTTCCCTGCTCCTGACACACTGCTCCATCCTTGGTCTCCATTGTGTTGCTTTCTAGTTTTAAATGCTTGGAAGAATGGGTACCATGTGTTCGTTTCACCTGCAGCTATGATATTTCTGCTTAAATAACAGGAATTTCAAAATAAACTGAGCTTCAAACAAAAACCCACTGAGCGCACAAGATTTGTTTGCTATAGTGTAAATATTCTGATCCATAAGGAGAAATTATTTCTGGGGGAAAAAGAAGGTCTTGAAGTAGTTTACTATGATTTTATTAGGTAATTAAATATGAATATGCACAATTAAGACTTTTTTTTTTTTTAGGGAAAGGAAGACATTCTCTACAATGTGAATTTCTATGGAGTAATTTCTGATTTTCAAAAGGTATGCGTTTTTTGTTCTTTGAACATTTTAATTCTGTTTTTTACTAGGTTGTTTACTTCAGGTTTAAAATATGGTTTGCTGTTGCAATGCTGCACTGTCCGTATTAGTAGAATGAAAAATGTGTTCTGAAAAAGCAGCGGTTGGGGTTCATGAGAGGAGAGAAGTTATTAGAAATTTAGGTCAGAACTGCAAATTCAGAGGATGCTCTGCTCTCCTGAAAGCAGATATCCTGACATTGTGTGTGTGTGTGTGAGGTTGATCAGACACAGACAGATGAGGATATTCAAAGTTCTCAGAGCCTTTATCCTTCTGAAGTCTAACATTTTGGGAAGTGTGGATGAGTAGAACTTGTTCTTTTGTGTGTCCCCCCCTCAGGCCCGACAAACTCCAGTGATAACCATTCCTAAAACAGCTGCAAAGGCAATTTAAGTTCTGGAGTCTCTGTGTGGTTCCAGCAGATTCTTCTCACCTCAAATTTGTGGAGAAAAAGTTTTTACTTTTTTTTCGTGCTCGGGGATGGGTCACTTGCACACCAATTTATGTTCTCTTCCTAGTCTGCGTGAAGTTTTATCCATCCCTCTGGCATAAAGGATTCTTACCCTATAGGCTTCTGCTGTCTGAAAACTACTTTTCCTCCAGAAGCACCAAGCTGGCACAAAATTCCAAGTGCTTTAGAAATCCAGGCCTTGAGCAGGCTCAAAAGGTCGTTGTGGCAAATGTTAGTTTCTGGCTAATCCTGACTGAGACCTCAAGCTTAGCTTAGGTGAGTTCCTTGATTCCTGTCCTACTGCACAGGAGCAGAGCAGGGCACAGACTTCACGCACTGCTCTTCCTACTGAAATTTTGGGAAGTGATAATGGTGAGATGGTGTATTTGCTTTTTGTTGTTCATCTAAAACCATACCTAAATTCACATGAGAATTCTCCGACGTCATCTGCAATGAAATCACGTGAGAAATCTCAGATGAGGGTCACAATTGCTGATGCATCTGCTCTAAAGGGATCTTTAGTAGGAAAATTTCAGTGCAGAAAAAGTCGTTGACACCAAAGGATATGGTTGTGGTGCTGATCTAGAATTGTTGAATTAGAAGTACTGATACAATGGTTGCAGGCAGTGCTGTACCTATCCTACCTTGGCGTTAGTCATTAAAACACCCTTGTTTTCCGTGTTTTTCTCTCCTGGGTTGTTGGTTTATCCATATAGTGTATGCCACAAGCATTTGGGAATCTGCTGCACTGTGACCCGGTGTTCTGTCACAGTTGGTTTGTTTATTTGTAACTGATAAAAATAATTCTTCTGTGGGCACAAGTACAGTCTAAAATAATTAAAAAGAAAAAAATAAGCCTACGTTGGCCATAAATAGCCTTCTTGGAAAGTAGATACTTCTGTAAATATCTTTGTAGAGCAATGATCTGAAAATACAGATAGGGCTGGCTTCTTATCCAGGTGCAACAATAAAAATCTTACTAGTAAGAGGCTTAGAATGAATTCCCATTAATGGCAGAACTGTTGGTTCATTTGTTAAAATTGATAAAGGAATAGGAGAGAAATGAGTTTACCTAGACTGTCTATTACGTTTGATGCTTTCAAAATAAGAGTAAATAATAGAAGGAAAAGCCGCTTTGGAGTTGGTGAAGGAAGTTAGGGATGTTGCTTTTCATTTTCCACTGGAACCCATTTTTAACCATTTAACCATAGCACGAAGAAGGATATGCCATAGGCTTTACACACCATCCTGAAAGTCTTCAAAAGACTTCAAAAACTTTGTGAACAAAGGAACAGCAAATTCCAGAACTTGTGAATTTTTGTATTAAGTAAATATGAGGAGAACTTGGCTCAATAACAACACAAAAGTAGCCCCAGGCAGTCACAATTTGTACAGCCAGTTTTAGGGTCTGTGAAGAGCATGCTGCAGTTAATATTGGTTGCACTGAGGATGCCTGAGAGAGGTTTTCTGGGTAGAAGCCTGTTAAAATATCATATTGTTAAAGATTGAGTGGGGCCATTCTGTGCTATCCTGTGTCTCATTACAGTGTGATTCCAGGCAGTATTTCTTCAGGAGATGAGGTCAGCCAGTGCGTCCTTAAAGGTTTATTCTGTTTACATAGTGGTGGGTGGGAGGACAGGGGTGTGCAAATGGGAGATGGTGCCTTTATCATAACACATCATTTACCTGTAATCATGTTCCCCTTAGGAGAGCATTAGTCATGTTATTGAATAATCAGGAGCTGCAGGAACTTTGACCCCTCTCCTACTCTGAAAGAGATTGAGCTGAAGAGAAAACCAGCCAAAGAAAATCCTTTAAATAAACTATGGTTTCTAACACTGTTGAAAGGAGGGAGGGCTGAATCCCTGTTCAAGCTTGTGGTGTAAAACTGGGCATGATGTTCACTGGGCATTCCTGATTGGAATAATAATTAAAACAATGTACTGTTCATCGCAGTTAGCTCATTGATTTTATTCCTCAGCACTTTGTAGTTGATTTTTACGGAGGTGAAATAAGATCCCTGTGGTATGTTTACAGAATTGCAGATTTTTTTTTTTTTTAAAGGACAAAGCCTGACTATTTGGCATGTGCATTTTTGATTAAGTTACCTGTGCTCCTGTGGGTACTTGCGTGTCACTGTATCTCTGAGTTGGGGAGCTAAGAGCAGCATTCCTTGGCCAAGTCTTGATTGAGTTCTCTCTGTGTAATCTGCCTGCTACAATCACAGAAATATTTTGCACTTGTTTTTCTTGTGCCGGGGTGGGACTCTCACACCTGCTGAGCATAATTTAGGATGAGTTTTAGTCCCAAAGTATTTGCTGCCTGGGCATTATAAGGGGCATGGTAACTGGTCCCAAAATGGAAGTGACACTTTATAGGGGAGAATAAAGAAAAGTTGCCCTTCTTGTTGGAGACCATGGCCTTTTGCTCAGATTGCTGTTGTCAAAATAAAGAGGTTTTCACTCATTGCTTTGGGCTGTGTCTCCACTGGATATCTTCTTACTGGCCCTGATAAACACAGCAATTAACATATTTTGTGGGGTATTTTCTACCTGAGCTGGATTTTGCATCCATTTTAGCCATGAATCCCACTACTCTTCTTTTAATCAGGTCCATTGAATCCTACAGGCTATCTGATTCTTTATCCACATTGTATCTGTCTTCTGGAAATTTAGTTGTTTTAGGTCTGAGAACTTATCTGCTCTTCATAAGCAACATGCATAGCTTACTTAGGTGGGGTATACACTGAGTTTCCCCTCAGATGGCCAATGTTTTCTTTATAATAAAGTTCTCTTATTCTTAGCACATTTCTAGGTCAGGAATGCTTAAAATATCTTCGGTCATTAAAACTTGGAGTCAACAGTATAAAACAAAAATAGAGAGGCAAAAGAAAAATAAATGAAGCTTACTGCATCCAGATGAAGTATTGTTTTCCAAATATTCCCTGCTGCTTGTGATCATGTTGTTGTCTTCGTGCTTTCCTTTGGAAGACTGTTCTGTTTAATTACAGCAAAATCCAGCGTTGTGCAGACCTTTGTGCTGAGAGAGGTAAGCATGGATGGGCCAGAAAATGCATGTAGTGGCAAAGATGTCAGACTGAGAAAGGTTGTTGGTTCAGAGAGGAGGCAGAGCTCTGGGAGCTAAAAAGCAAGTGATAACAAAAGCATACTGATAATTTATGGCAGTTGTTACTGTCTCGGTTGTCAGGTTCTCTGCAGTTTCATGTACATTTAAACTGACACTTGTGATAAAGAAAATAAGAGGCTGGGAGTGAGACTGGAGACTAATTTCTTATCCCTGGGTGCTTGTTCACACCAAAAGCCTGTGTTAGGAGTGAATCAGGGACTGAGCTGGCCCAAAAGTAGACCTCATAAATAACATTCTAAAAGGTCATTTCTGGTCTGCAGAAGAGAAGGCTCCAGGGAGATCTTATTGCCACCTTTCAATATTTAAGAGGGTCTTAAAGAAAGATGATAACAAACTTTTTGGTAGGGTCTTTTGTGACAGGACAAGGGGTAATGGCTTTGAACTGAAACTGGTTATATTTAGGCTAGATATAAGGAAGTATTTTTTTACAGTTAGGGTGTTGAAAACCTGGAACAGGTTTCCCAGTTAAATTGTGGGTGCCCCATCCCTGGAAACATTCAAGGTTAGGCTGCATTGGTCTCTGAGCAACCTGGTCTCGTTGAAGGTGTCCCTGCTCATTGCAGGAGATGTTGGACTAGATGACCTTTAAAGGCTCCTTCCAACCAAAAGTATTCCATAATTCTGTGATCTTTTTATCTGAGTCAGTTTTCATTTTTTCTGCCAGAGCAGACATTAGTGGTGAAAGAATGAGTGACTGCTGGACTTCTGGAGAGGACTCCAAAGTTTACCAGACTGCTGCCTTAAATTGGTCTGTGGTAGGTCTGTCTTAAACCACGCCTGAATCATCAGACATTCTAATGCAGGAAAAGGGAGGAGACAAATCTTGGCTCCTGTAAATTTTAGTTGTTTATGATAAGAGTTGTCTTAGGCTGAGAAAGGTTGTTTTCTTTGTCTGTATATTTCTTTAAGTGACTGGCTTGTAAAACTGTCCCCTGGAAGATTTATCTGCCATTCCCCAGGAAGGAAAGACTATTTGGTGTTTTTTGAAAAGGTTATGTAAAGAACTAAGTCATGGTGTTGTTTTATTCAAAATTTCTATTTCATCAATGCCTGAAGTTAAACCTTCTTCTTTTAAAATGTGTGAAGACCTAGGCTTGTATCCAGAAGTGCAGAGTGTGGGAAGAATGGGTCAGAAAATGAGAGGCACAAAATGACACCTTGTACTGAAGAGAACCTGAAGAAAGCGAAGTTCTCGCAAACCATTTTGTTCTGTGCAGGTTCAGCTCCCTAAGACATCTTGGGGTTCTTTGTGGCTTCCCCTCTCGCCCTTCTTGTCTTGTTTCTGGTTGTTTTCTTAGTGGATTGAATTGGATCCAGGAGCAAACCAGAGCACAAGAGTGTGCTGTAATTATCCAGCGTGAGTGTGTGTCTGGAAATGGAGAGAGCAGAGTAGAAGGGAGTGGAGGAAGGAAACTCTTCCCTTTCTTGTTTCTCAGCCTACACAAAGTTGGCATGAATCAGTGCCCAAGCTGCAGGGCAGTGGTGGCAGAGATGGTGAGTGACATTCCCGTGTTCCCAAGGGATCCCTCTGCAGACAGATCAGTGGGAATTTTGCCACTGACTTCAACCAGGGCCAATTATGAGAGAAATGGAGAGTGCAAGAATAAGCAGGATGATCTAAAAAGTACAGGGAGAGCTGCGAGATGAGGGAAGCAAGGTAGCAAAAGTGGGAAATGTAATAATAAAACTGTCAGATACAGGAAATACTTAGGTGGTGGGGAAGAAAGCAAGAGGTCATGTGCACAGCTGAGTTTGGACAAAATGTTTTATTCATTTCTGACTCTCTTCTCCTGTTGAAAATAGCTGCCAAGACCTGCTATTGATAGAGCAAGATTACTGGCCTGTTGGATGCTCTCTTTTAAACTGATGTGTCTTCTTATGTCACATGAATAGTACATTCATCTTTAGCCCGTATTGTGTTCTGGTGAAGCCAAAAAGGAAAATTACAAAATTATTGCCAAAAAATGCATTGTATTTAGAGAGATTTTTTTTTTTCCTTCCAGTATTTTCAACTACTTTAAACCATAAAATTATGGAAAATTTCAGAGGGATGTTTGCTCTAACAGCTTTTGTGGTCTGAAAGGGAGGAGCAACGTTTGGTTGAGTGTAAAAAAATTAAATCTGTAAACAGATGCTAATCAAAGGCAAAACTTTGCAGTATCTTATAGCTTTCCCAGAGCCTGCTTTTGTTCTACTGTTTATATCTTATCTGTTGTAATTTTGTTCTTAAAATGAGTATTGCAGTAGAGAACAGGGAGTGCGTGTGTGTGTTATGGAGTCTGCCCTACTGCAGCTGTTTACCCAAACAAATCCCTTTTGATCGCAGTACCTGTGAAAACTGCAGTCTGAGAAGGTGGCACGTGCTGTTCCACATCAGAATGATTTCTTGGAAGTAATGGAAATACCTGTGGCAAACTGAATTTACATTCAAAACTTCATTTGTAATCATTGTTATTATGATTTCCTCTTTCTCTGTGTACATACTTTGGCTCTACTAAGTGTAAATTTTCCAAACTCGACAGGTTGCATAAGCCAGAAAAGTAGGAAATAACTCCCAAAAGAACAGCTGCCAGATCTCTGAAGCATGTATTGAGTTGTTTGATCTGAAACACGATGTGTAAGAGGTGCTGTGCCAAGTTTTGAAAGGTACAGTATGTGGAGTGATGAGACTGCTGTCTAGTTATTTTCTGTACCCAAAGGGGAAAGACAGACAAATAGGGAATGTTGTGTATTGCTTAACGACACACACGCCACTTTTCAGTTGTTTATATTTTAGCTGTGGTTTCTTCTTCTCAAAACTAATAAGACTTGTTAAACATCACAATGAAAAGGAGCAAGTAAATCTACTTAGATCTCATAACTGCACCTTTTGCTCTTTGATCTGTACGAGACTGAAAATTTGGATCATAAACACGATCATTATGAGATCTTTTGCAGTCTGGGTTAGCAGCTGGGAGGACATCTCTGGATCTACTGTAGATACTGCAAGTATTTCTTGTGTTGATGTATAAACTGCTTTTTCAAGATCTGCAGCACCCTTATCTTGGGCATTTGTACAGTCGGAAGACTTTGACCATTTATGCTTGGTTTGCAGTGGGTGTTTTTATAAATGATCTGATGATCAGATTCCTCCCTTACAAAGGAAGCAGCGCTTCACTCACCTCATTAAGTCAGATGGTCAGATGTGTGTATCCAGCTCCTGGTTGTGAATATTTGGACATACAAACCTGTCTACGAGTCATCTGGATCTGTCTGCCTGAAAATTAGTTGGATTTTTTTTTCTGTGCGGGCCTTTATGGCCTGCTTTTGTGTCAAGGCATTTGTTTTTAAGGATGTAGTAAGCAACTAGCTAGATAATCTGAAAAATCTGAAAAATAAACTTCTGTGGTTTTAAATTATTTCTTTTGGCCGTTTTCTACATGTCTTAATTGAACAATTTGTTGCCTGGATTCATTCTATAGAATGTTTTTTTTCTTTTTAAGTTGTGTTTAAACACAGCTGGTGAACTGGAAGGGTAATCTTTTAGTGTTAAGCAGTTTGAGGCCATTCCCAGGTGCATATTTTGAAGGAAATCAAAGTCTTCCTCTGTTCATCACTGATGTATCAGCATGGAGGCTCTTCTATTGTCACATGCAATTCGGAAAGAGATTTTCTCATTATTAAGACTTCTCTTTTCAGCGTTAATTTGCACAGAATTTGCTGTGAAGGTGAGGCTGTGTTGGTGGGAGGGCAGTTGTCTTGTCCTGTGCCCAGTCAGTGTGTTCAGCAGCTTTGGCTTGGCTGTGCTGTCCCTGTCCCTCCTTTCCTGGCAGCAGGTGACACCAGAGCAGGAAATGATGCCATGGAAGCCACTACCTGTTGTACTTGTGGCCGCAGCAGAAGGTGCTGGAGTCAATATTACAAACCCAAACCCCAAGCTCTTTGACAGTTTGCTGCCTATCTTTGCTGTGCTTTTTATTTTTCCTTAAGAACCGTGTCCAGAACATGAGGTTTGTTTCCTTATCTGGAGTATTTTTGCTGGCACTTGATGTGACTTGATATAAACGATGTGAATCCGACTCAAGTGGTTAAATGTTAGAACAGCTTCCCACATGTGCTGGTTTACTGCCAGGGAAAGAAATACTGCAGAAATGCTGTATCTGACCACTAATCAAACATTTATTGTTGTTGAAAGAATGACCTGACAAGGATAGAGCTGGACTAAAACGTACAGGTTTTATTTCATGGAAGTGAAAAGCTTTATTAATATTTGAGGAATGGCTTTAATTAGTCTGACTGTTGGTAGGTGTGTTCATTTTCTCAATGTACATCTGATATAGCATTTTTCACTGACTTATAATTGGCAGTTTCCCATAGGAAATAATCATTATTGGTATTATAAAAGCACTTTGTATCTATCACATTTGGGAAATGAAAGTTTTGCAAAGGTCAGAATAAAGTGTGCCCCCAATTATGCTAATAACTCATACCACAAATGATCCACCAGAAGGTTTAATAGCTTGGTAGTCCTCTTTAGATTTTCTGAGAACAGGAAGAATTAATATTACATTTTGACACTTTACAGAAAGGTGAAAAAAGTAATCTTCCTTCTCTCTAGCTTTGGAAGTTTGTACCTGAACTCTCTTAGTTGCTTGAGGATCTTGAAATACTGGGTGGGTTTCAGCTGGGATTTTTTTGGTTTTTATTAAGAATTCTTTTTAAAAGCATTTTGTTGCTCTTCATACTGAGGTCGGTTTCTTTTTTTAATGATCCTGTGGTTGCAAAAGATAGCATGTTTTGACATTTGGAGTTGTCTGTAAGTTTTATTTGGAATTTGACAATATAGTCTAATAGACTGATTCTTTTGCTAGATTGCTGAAATAATTTAAATTAATAACTTGGTAGGAAATACTAAAAGTTGTTAAAAAACCCTCTTCAAAATGAAAATTTTACTCCAAACTACATTTTAATTTTGCTTTTCACCTGCCAAAAAAAAAGAAAATCTGTTGTTTCCTTTGAGGGGTATTGCACATCTGCATTCAACACCAAAGACTGGAGTAACTAAACCATCCAGAAGTTTTCCAAACATCACAACAAATGTTCAGGATATAATTAGAAATTATTGGATCCTGGGTTTTCTTACTTGTGTAACGTGCCCACCAGACAGATTTCCTTAGAACCAGGAGCTCTGTGTTGTTTGAAATGGCTCTTTCTGTTTGTCATTTTGAGGCTAAAACATTACTTAAAGGTTAGATGGAATAATTTACTCCTGAGAGTGATTATCCTAATACATCCACAGTTCCTGTGCATCTCCTGAGTTGTTAAAGAACCCATTAGGAGGGCAGTCTGAAAGCTAACATTTGCAAATGTCTGCAAATTGAATTATAAATGTGTCTGGTAAACAAAATGTTTGCTGCACTGTGTCAGCTCCACTTCGAGGTCTGCCTGTACCAGGTACGTGTGTTTTGTAAGATACTTAGGGAAGATATAAAAGGCAATGAAATAAATAGCTCAGATTCACTCATCTCGTGAGGTTTTTAAGTGCAGAAACATTTTTCATTGCATTCTTGACTTTAAAGTATTGTCCCTTTTGCAGTGAAGTGTTTTCTGTAAGCTTTACTTAAAACAGAGATGCAGATGGTTTATTACTCCTTTTAGAGGAGCCGTAAATGGGGAATATTGACAAGTCTGGCACTGAAGTAGGAGGCTCTTAGAAATTTGCCTACCCTGATTTTATGGGCTGCACTAGGAAAGCTGCTGCTTCTGCTTTACTGGAGGTGTTGTTTTGCTGCTTGCAGCCATTGGGGTTATAGCAACGCTGCCTTCCTAAAATGTCTCTTACAGGAATGCTCCTTTAGGACAATTTTTCAAGAAGCAGTGCCAGCAAGGCCTTTCTCGCACAAACATTTCTATATTGAGTGTGTTCTGGTGCAGTTGACCACACGTGTAAATAAAGAGAAAGACAGGAGCAGGCTCTTGGTGGACTTTAAACTTCAGTCTTGGTTTTGTCCTCTTGGGAATAGCTTTCTGTTTTGGCATTTCTTTATTTTTCCATTGTCAGTTGTGATAAATGCTTAATTCTAAGTGCAAAGACCCTTTGTCTCAGCTGGCTTTTTATACTCAAGTTCTCTCCACAGGCAAATTACTCTTCTTCAGCTTAAACACCTCAGTTCAGTGAGGGGACATTATTAACTCCAGTCAAGCTGTCTTTACCTAGAAGATTATTTCTATGCAAATGTTGTGAAGGAGGGATAAAGGCAAATTTGTCAAACCTACCTGGTAAAACTCATACACATGTGATTCCATGAAGGGTTCTGTTTTTCATAGCCTGCATGGTACGGTCCAAAACAAGTTTCCAGAGCAAATCCTAAGTTTTGGGTATGGGGTATGCAACAGAAGGTAAAGTTAAGGCCCAAGAGTATTTTTATTCAGCATATGTAATGAAGTACACGGCAATATTTACATTTGATTAGGTGTGCACTGCATTCCTCTCTCGGCTATGGTTTCGTTAAACATTCAAAATGGTGTGGGTTTTATTCTATAGCTGTGTGAACAATTAAATCTTCTGAAATTTTTCTGACTGTCCTAATTATTTTCTTTCTATCTGAAGCTTTGCTAATGCAGGTCTCATCACTGCTCTCTCTGCCAGAGAGTCAGGTATGTCTCCTGATGGTACTTGTGCTTTTAGACCAATGGGGACAAAGTGATCCAGTTTTTCCTTCCTTCCAGGTACAATTATGGGTCTCAATATAATAAAAATAAAATGATTGAATATCTACAGAAGTTCATATGGCATATTTTCCATTTATTTTAAGTTGGGAAGCTAAAATATCTTAATTGACAATCCCATAAGGTTTATATTTTATGAGCTCTCTTTTCTCTCTGCGGTTCTACATTTTCAGGGTATTGCTAATTCTGTAAATTTAGCTATCAGAGTATTGTAATTTAAGGCCAAATCCTTCTCACAGTTGAAAGAAAAAATTGAATGGTTTTATTGGAGTAGAATCAGATTTAAGGGGCAGAGCCTGAATAGTTTTTAATTATTCTAATCCCTGGACAGCTTTTCAGCCAGGACACTTCACAGGCACTAATAACATTTTATATCAGTTGAGTTTCCCCTGATGTAAAATATAAAGATCATGAGTTTGCTGTATAGCCTGCTAACATCAGTGGGACCAGTTTTTCTAGTTGCATTAACAGACTCTGAGAAAGAAGCGTGAGGAATTTGTATTGTGGTGTATTGTGGTGGTTTTGTGGAGTTTTTTTCCTTGTCTTTTTTTTTTTTTTTTTGACCTTTCTTTCCCATGGCTCACTGCAATTTATTGACTTAGTTGGCAGCTGTTGATATGATCAGGTCTTTTCACAAAGTCTTGCAGCTCCTGTGGCAGGTTGTGGTTGAAATGCTTTATTTTGGTGCTTGAGTGTCTGATGTTCCTATCTTGTACTGATGTAGGAAAGCAGAGCATCAGAAGAGTGATGCTGGTCAATCACAGTGATGATTTAGCAAGGAGTTAATTCTGTAACCAGGCCATTCCCACTCCAGTTGTGCTGAGTGATTTCAAAAAGTGGCAAAGTTTTGTTTATCAATCAGCAAATAAATAGGAAAAGAAAAACTCTGGTAGAATGCAGTACTGTCATAATGTGTTGGGGGGTTGTGTGACTCTAACATGCCAAATTAATATGTCCATTTCTTAAAAGACATGAAGAAATATATCTCAGGATCTTATCTTGAATTTAGCATGGGTTGCAGATAGTCTTGCTGTTCTTTTCTGTATTTGGCTTGTATGAGAAGAAATATTTACAGTCTGCTTTTGTTGAAGAGAACCCTGAATTTGCCCTGTAACAGAAAACACCAATAATTGAGGAAGCTGTATTAGGTCCTCTTGTTAGGTGGCAAAGGAGATTTTGTTCCTTTCCATGCATGTGTAGAAGGACAAAGAGAAGTTCCTCCCCTATGGCTTCTCTAATGAGTTCTAATACAAAGCTAAGCAAGTCAGAATTTCTAAACCCTGTTGAACCAAGCAAATCATGTGGTCACTTCTTTTTTACCCTATTCTGCTTTTAGCAGGGGGTACAAAAGTGAATAATGCATTTATTTGCTACTGTGACAACAGATGAAATGCCTGATCTTCTTTTAACTTGAATGGGAGCATTGCTCATCTAGTTTGGGATGCCAGGATTTCACCAGCTGTGCCTACTGGCTGCAGAAGTTAAAACTAATTAAAAGCTAATTCTATGTTACCATTGGGCTGGTGCTGCTGGAAGTAGTTCTTGGCCTTGTCATGGATAATGTGCTTTCTGTCACCAGTGGATTCTTCTCTCTCGTTTTTCCTGACCATGTGCAGTCACTGCTGCTACACGATGGTTGTTCAGCCCTTTGGCAGTGAGGTGCTTTCCCATACTGTATTAATTTGCTTTTTGAATTATAGGAGATGTTTCAGGCCACTTCCAGGGGTCAATGAATTAAAGCATTCCTGCAGAATTGCTGGATAACATGGTAGAGCAGTGTGTAGGTAAACATCTCTTGGAGTCGCTGGGGTAGATGTGCTGGACCACAACCGTTGGCATTCAGAGCTAAATTAAAGGTCAGCAAAACACAGAGTTCCTTCAAAAGTCCAAAGCACCACGTGTGTTTGAATTTGGTTTTGTTTCTGGAGACATAAAAAGAGATGTTCCACACCCAGAAAAGTAGCAAAGAAACAGGATTTGCCATGCCAGCTAAAGGGTGTGAAAGGGAAACCCATGTATCTTATACCCCTTTATTTTGATTTTTGTGCTGATATTAAACATACAAGTGGTTATGATGTACAATCTAACCATGGCATGTACCATTTTGTACAGAGGAAGGAAACATCACTTTCTTATTTTTTTTTTTTACTGCTAATGATTAATGTTCTTAAAAATAACTCAAACCAGAACACATCAAACCTAAAATGGAAAGCTTTGAATCTCTGAGTGGGTTGTCTCAAGTCCAGTTTCTGTCTTGCAGGTAGGTCCATATATATGTGAGTATGACAGGTAAGGAAGGGCTGAAAATGAAACTCGTGCATCCTTATTAATGGAAGGGATAAATGCTGGTCTGCAGAGACACTCTTTATGTAGATCAGAGGAAGAAAGATGTTACATGATGTAAATATATATATGTATGTGTGTATATATATAGGTGCTTGTGACCCAGGATCTGTTTTTTCCTCAAGTCCACAGCATCCCAGACGTGCATCTGAGCTTTTGTGTGTGGATAAGGACCCTGGGGGTTATTGTGATGCTCCTGCCATCTCCTTTGCCATTTCTCTCTTTGCTGACAGATGCAAACATCTCTTTCTTCTTTCCTCAGTTTCCCCTTTCTTCTACAGCAGCCCTGAAGAATAGGATGTGCTCTTTTCACAGAGGCTTCTTGGATAATGTGAGGCTGAAGGACATTTAGTAATCAAAGAGGAAAAGCTGAAAAGTTTTACTTCAAATAATCTTTGACTAATATGGAAGAAAATGTGTAGTGCAGAAGGAGCTGGAGCTGGTCAATTGTTAGCACAAAGCGAGTGGTGGGACTCAGTGACTGACGGTTTCCACAGTATTTCAGTAGTTCCAAGCTGTGATTTCTTAAGAGCTTCATTTGGCAGCACTTAAAAGTTCCCCCTTATAATGCAGGAGAAGACAAAAGCCTCTTGGAGGCTGGCCATAAGGTTTGTTGTACACTTTTCGTTTAGAAAGAAAAGTAAATGTGTCTGACGCTATAAAAATCAACTTTGTGTCCTGTAAGCTGTTCCCTGTTTGGTGTGGATGGAAAATTCTCAGTCAGTGGCAGGTAAGGTCAGCATGGACACAGCCTGCTCCCTAAATAATTTATCACTGATACGGTGTTTAGTTCTGCACTAAAAAAATAAACAGGGACATTCCTTTTTTTGTTTACATAGAGATTTAGAAATAGTTCTATTGCCCTTCATTCTTCTAGGTTTTATTAGAAAAGACATTGAAGACAAATAGAACAGTGACAAAGCTAATAATAGGTCTTTTATGGAATGTGACTTATTTTGCCAAACTAGAGCATTTTTACATCCTTGTGCTTTTAGGCTGACTCTTCTGTAAAAGTGGGAAAAGGGCAATACAGAGATTTGATTTAGATTTTATTTCAGCTGTGCTGAGTCAGAGTTGCTCGTTGTTTTCTGTGAGCTCCACTTATATTTTCTATTGTATTTTTACACTACTTTTTTTTTTTTAGAGTTGAGATAAACAACTGCTTCTGCTTTTCCTTCAGTCATGAAACATCTCTAGAGATGTTCGGTCCAGTTTGCATATTTGCGTTCTCATCGTTTGTGCTCGAATGTGTTTATGTGGTCACCTGCAGTTGCAGTTCTCATGTCAGGTGTCAAAAGGGACTTGGGTGTCCTGTAAATCAACAGGCAAAATGCTGGAGCCTCAGGAGCTGGGAATGGGGCCCACTTGTGCGTGTTGCTTTACCCTCCAGGGTTTGGTTTATATCCTCACTTGTGTGATGCTCACATTGTGTGTATGAAAGATTTCACACACAAGTATTTGCCTAAGTAATTTTTAACACAAAGTACTTCCAAGGGCGGGATGGCAGCTCTTATCTTCAGAGTCCCTCCAGTGCTCCTGGCACAACAGGAGCATGGAGCTGGCTATGAATAATTGAATGTCAGCAATTAGAACTGTTATTAGAATAGGAAGCTACTGTGACTGTGTTTTCTGTTCCTTGTCTCTGTTGTAATGTTCTTCCTAAAAGTAGTGCTCATGTCTGACAACTGAAAGCTAAATCTCTCTTGCTTCCCTTTGGAATTATATTTCATCCCACACAGCAGTGTCATCCCACAAATGATAATTTCCATAGGTTGAAATAGTGTGCAGCAATAATAAGCACCAAAACACCCATCCCCAGCCCATGCAGCTCTTTGCAAATCCTTGCAGTGTTATGGTTCTGGATTGCCTTCCTCTCATCCTCTCATGAAGGAGGGATTCACCTTTTCAAATATAGAGCAGTAACCTTCTTCTCCCTCCTCCCACTTCTCTCAATTATCAGGTGTGCACTATATCTAATTTTAAATTAACTTGTCACCCTACATCCCATCTGTAGGGGTTTACAATTTTAAACCAATTGCCTTTGAGGTGACTTTATATACTGTTCCATTAACATATACATATCAATTCTAGGGCACTTACAGACTACAGAATAAAATCCCCTCTTGAGCAACACTTCTTCAGGGAGAAGAAGGAGCTTGCATTTGATTTGCTGTCGAATGAGAGCTGTGGTATGTCAAAACCTAACATTGAGCAGGGCAGTTGAATGACTTGAATAATCGTTTTACTACAAGACAATTTAGGGTAATCTTAGTCTAGATACTAAGTAAAATATGGATTTTTTTCTTATCTTGGTAGTGTTCCATTATCCATGGATATTTTAGTACAATGTAGGAGAGAGTGAAACTATACTTGCCTGAATTTGTGAGTATATGCATGACCACCCAAGGTATTGAGTTGTCCATGAAAGCCTTTTTATATTCATTTTATTAAAGAATTACATAAATAAAATGATGGGAGCTTAGACTGTATATGGGGCTGTTAAACCCCTCGATTTTGTGTTGTGTGTCACGTTGTTATCAGTGGCATGATTCAGAGAGTGACGCTGCTGGGCTCACACTGTCTCAGCTGCAGGAAGGGCAGTATTCCACTTGGCTCATGGTCCAGAGGCTGCTGTCACCTGGGGCAGAAGGGAGCTTTCTGTGGCTGGAAAAAGCACTATTCAGTTTTATAGTGCAATCCAAAATCTGAGCTTCATTCTTTATTCCGAGGAAAACAGCGCTAGTAGTGTGATACAGAAAAGTCACTTTCTTTGGGAAAAGACATTTTTCTTCCCTTTTCATGCTGCTACAGCTGTATTCCTGCCAGCAAAGATGAAGTGATTTGGCTTTCCAGAGGTTGTGACATAACTGATAGCTTCTTTTACAGCAAAGGAGAGCCTCCCTTGCACTTCTGCGACAGAAGAACTGAGACATGAATAACTTGAGTACCAAAATCGGCAGGTCTCTAGCCCAGCCCCATTAGCCTGCAGGCATCTGCCCCTGGCAGGCTCCCTTTTAAAGGAGAGGCAGCTCAGTGCTGAGGGGTCAGTTGGAAAATCAGGAGCTGCAACAGAGGCAAAGAGAAGGTGCTTGTGAGGGAAGGCAGGGAAGAGATGAAAGAGTTTGGCAGAGTGAAGGCAAGGGAGACGGCAGCTGTGTCAAATACCTGTGTGTTCGGGTGGTAAGGAGACTGGGGATGATTTACCCCAAAATAGCTCCAAGGAGCTGACTGCACATCAGCCATACTTTGAACATAATTTTCAGGAATTTATTATGCAGGCCTTATTTTCAAAGACAAATCCAGGCAAATGCTGTATCTTGGGATCAAAGGGAGTAAAGTGCAGTGAAATGTCAGGTTATTGTCTCAGAGAGAGAGGCTGAGCCTCCAGGGCAGACAGACCACGCAATGTGCCAGAGGCAAACCTGCAGAATGAACTCAGGGAGGCTCTTTAGCTCAGTGACAGTGGAATATTTTCCACAGCTGTGCTGTAACAGCTGCAGTGTGGATCTGGTTTTATTTTGTGAAGGGATAAAAAGGCAACCAGGAGGTGGCAAAAAGAAACATCAAACTGGTAGAGGAAATAAAGCTGAACCATTTTAGAGCTCTTTTTTTTTTTTCCTCTTTTCTCCATTTTTTAAACTTTTTAAAATTTCAAGAAATAAATGAAAATATTCTTTCAGGTAATTGCAGTGAGTATCACCCAGCTCTGCCTGGCAGAGAAGGGTGGAGGTCTGGTAAAACTTTGGCTCATGGCTCAGCTCTCCTCACTGCTTCCTACCTGACTGCTGTGCTGCAGGCACTAAGGCTTTGTCTAAAAATCCTTTCTCATGCTATTTCTTTGCTTATGGCTTAAGGAAAGTAAAATCTCTGACCATACAAAAGTGCTCCACGTTAATCCAGTGTGCACAGCAAAGGCAGTCAGTGAGAGAGAAGTCTTGTGTTCTCGGTATTTACTTATTTTTAAGTAAATGCATCTATTGGACTGACATTCTCCTTTGTGCTTGTGGGTACAAGCAAAAATGCCAGCTCTTCCATGACACAAGTGTCTGTAATACTTAAACTAATAAAAAACCCAAACCAACAAAAGGTTCCTGAGTATATGTTGCTGCAATCTTTTTCTTTCATTCTTAATGTCACTCTATCTCAGAAAAACCTTAACAATGAAACACATGCTATACATTGAAAAAAAGAGTTCTAAAAAGTAAATAACTCCCACCTTGGTTTGATTTCCTGCCCCACTGCCCTGAGTTGGATATGTTGCCCAGATGGACTACAAATGCTTCATTCTAGGAGGGAGAAGGAAAAATACACAAAAACCTTTGTTATCTCTATCTGTATTTTCTCTGTGTGTATTTTACCTGCAAATAGCACCCATCCATATGGGTATATAGAATATATAACTGTAAATAACACATTCAAAAATATTTATAAAACAAAATGATAAAAATTTAAATAAAATAAAAATCACAAATGGGGACTTGTATAGAGTTATGTGCATGCTTGTAGAGGTATCCTTCTAGAATACAGGAAAACCCAACAAAAAAGAAAAACCCACCAAAATATCCAAACAGAAAATAAGTAGTTGTTCCATTTTAGAACAAAAGCAGTTTGAGGAGAATGTAACGCAACAATTGCAATGTTTATTTTTAGTAGTTTCAAGACCGAGTTCTCCATGCTCAGGGACTGAGGGCAGCTCTCCCTTCTGGAGCTGCTGAATCCAGCCTGGCACCTGGAGGCTGTGCCTGTCTTAGGCTGAGAGGAGCACTGGAAGCACTTCCTGGGTGCTGGAGGAGCCAGGCAGGTTTAATTCCGTGGCAAGTTGGTTGTTAGGCACATGAAAACCGTGCTTGAGGGAAAACTTGCTGGCATTGACTTTTTTCTGCAAAACACTTCGATTTTTCAGGAATTGTCACGTGGCCTGGAAAAGTATCCTGGGCAGAATATGCAGTGGGGATTCCATGTGCAGCCTTGGGCTGAGAGAGACATGACCTAGCCATGGTTTTCCTCAGCTTCTGGAAAACTGCAAAACCTAGGAAGCAGTGATGTTTCAGACCAAACTGATGAAACCTTTTATTTCTCCCTAGTAACATTTAGCACGCTGTAAGTCCCCTTCCAACTGGTAGCTTTCAGCTTTGCCCTTTCTATTTATCAGAAGGCGACCACAAAATAAACAGTGGTATTTTTTCTGTCTTTCCCCAGTTTACTTTGTGCATTAGACAGTGCTCTGTAAATTATAGCTCCACTTTTTCTCTTGAACAGTCAGTCAGGCGTGTTCCCATTTCACTTGTGCTGGAGATCCCTGTAAAGGTTACTCAGTCCTAGGAGAGAGAAGTATGTTTGAAAAAAAACCCAGAAAAATGAAATAACAAAATGAATTGCTGAGGGAGGGATAGGGAGAGGACAGTAAAAAGTTTCTTGGATTTGTTTTGTTACTTGCTTTCCGATTGGTAATGTTCTTGTTTCTGATGTTTTGTCCATGTCACTTCCAGCTTCATGAAAAGTCATAATGAAAATAACATAAAATTTATGCTATATATAAATATAAGACAATTCCTCCTTACTGGAATAGCAGTTTGGAAGGAAGGTGAATCCTTCAGTTATTGGGGGTGAGGTTAATTAAATTGGCTCTCAAAAACGCAATGTCCTGCTGTCTTGGTGTGGTGCATTTCTTGTGTCCTATTTCAAAGCTTGCTGCTTTTGTTGCTTTGTTTTTTAGCCCTGTCCTGTTCTGTTGGGGTATGGAACTGAATCAAGTTTGGGGATGACTTTTTGGTAGCAAATGGCAAACAAAAGGCTGAGATGCTGATGTGTTGTCTGAGGGAAACGTGAGAAATTTTATTTATAAAGGTGGCTTTCCCCAGGTGCCCGAAGATGGTTTGGGAGGGGTGTGAAATACCTCCGTGCAAAGAGCTGGTAATTCTGTGTATTCTACAGATACATTTGTAATGATTTGTGGGCAGTTTTTCTGTTTAATAAGCACAGTTGAAACCTATAGAAAGAGGAGAAAATAGATCTGGGAGGGAGCAGCATATTCCAGCACAGGAAGATGTTTTGAGGTGTTAGCAGGTATTAAACCCCTTATTCCTGGTGCTACCACACAGCTCTATGGAAGGAACAGTGTGATTTTTCACTCTTCCAGTGAATTACAGTGCAGGTTTTAAGGATAGTTTTTTGGTCATGACCTGTAACATTTTTTACGGTAAAACTGAAGATTAATCTTGGTTTATTATGTGGGGTTTTCTTGTTTTTTTTCTTTCCATATTAGTAGTTTAAGTTTTGGAAAGTTGAGAGGGCATGGAAGTTTGCCAGTGTTAATGAGATACAGTTTTCTATTTTAGTTTGGGAACTCAGCAAAAGCAATTCATGGAAAAATTGTGTTTTATTAGTATGAATAGTGACTGTTTTGCATTATTTAGATGCTGTTTCATACTGTCCAGCTCAAGTAAGGACTCAAATAGTAGGATTAGCAGCAGATTTATGGAGGAAAAGTTGCTTCTTTTAAACATATAAACTTGTTTAAAAATGAAAATACACATCTCTGAGACATACTTAGTATTTATTGGACAACCACATAAGTTTAACATTATATTTATTTGTTTGCTTTAATAAGATTTACTTCAGATTTCTTTGTACTCAGATGTTTCTCTTGGATACAACAGCTCTTTTCATCCTTCTAGAGTAAAAAAAATTGCCTTTCTGATAGCATGCTAGTAAGTGATTATCTTTTGATTTGTTAAATGTAGTAATGTTCACTATAAACACCTCTGCTGTCAATGTAAGATTTAAAAGAGAACAGATGTCAAGGTTTGTGACAGGTATGTGCAGCTGTAGGGTTTCACTTCTTGAAAACTCTGATTGTACTGCAGCACTAAAGCTTTATGAATATTTATTAGGGCACTGTTCAAGCTTATCCAGCCGTATTCCTACACTTTATATATTTGTAGGATATAGGAAAAGAGGACAAAAAGATCTTTCTCAATGCATTTCTGTATTAGTGGAGTTACTTCAACTCAAGTTGATGAATGTTTTGTTTTCAGCTCTTCAAGAGAAGCGTTGTTTTTCCCAGATTAGTGTTGAGAGTAGTTTATTGGTTTTTAAAAGAAATAAATACTAATTAATCTCGCTAACATCAAAACCTAAAGTATTTCATTCCCCTCAGAGGTTTTACAATAGGCCTTTAAATGTATTTTGTTCAATGGATGATTTTACAGGGAGAGGATTTGATTTGTTAAATGTCATGCAGTGTTATTTGTGGGACTGTTTTCATTTACAGTGGTGTGAATTACAGCTTTCCTGAATTTATTCCTGTGTTTGCTTTTGCTGAATCAGATTTTAATAAGCTCCGTGTGTGGAAAGCTGTTGTCACTCTCACTTTTGCGCTTTGTTAAGGAGCCCGTACTTATGAAAACAGAGATAAACCTTCTGTTAGTCAATGAGGAACATTTGGGAAATGAAGGAGTATGCAGCAATTTTCATCTGCTCTTTAACTATGAACTAAAAAATGTAGAATAGCCCTGAAAAAGCTTTTAACTTGTACATTTTAAAAGGACTACTGCGAACTCCATCTTCCCTCACCTTTACTCCACTGAGCCCATGCATTTTGCTTTTTAATGTAAAATGCAATATATGATGGATTATTTTTCTTTACCCCTCCTTTTCCTGCAGTGAAGGCATGGTTTGGTTTTGGTTATGTTTTGTTTTTTAAACTTTGATTTTTAGAATTTAAATTCCACCTCATATTTTAAAAACAATGCTACGTGAAGGTGGAAATTGAGTGGTAACCTGATATAACATCGTTTATACCAGTAAGAAATATAAAAGAAATGTGAACTATAATTGCAGTCGTGAAATGCTCACTGGCATTGGAGAGGAAGAAGAGCTGGTACAGTCTTTGCTGAGAAGCTCCCACAACTTCCCACAAAAGGCTTTTCCAGAGGCAGGGAGTGTTTGTTCTGTGGTTCAGGTCACTCAGCTGTTCTTCCCAGTGATTAACTCAGCTCAGTCACTGCTGAGGAAGTTGATTGAGAACTGCAAACCCTACCTGGTTTGACCTTTGTGTTCCTCAGTGTGAAAGGGAGGCTTTAGGAGAGAGCTGAAGTCACACAGCTGAAGTTTGGCAGAGCACGGTAAACAAAACCATCTTGTTCTGTTCCTTCCCCCCAGACAGTACCTTTTTTTAGTGAAATCAGCTACATCTCAGCTATAGACTAGATACCTGCTGCAAATTTAGCAGATCTGCTAAAATGAGTAGTTCCTGCTACCTCCGATGAATAAACAGATACTGTATTTCTCAGTTCTGAATTTAGCCCTTTTTAAGTGGTGGGGTTTTTTTAAGGAAAAGGGCTCATTTTATATGATTACTAACACACCTGTGAAGATCAGCCTTTCCCAGGTTCTGCTCGTGCACTCTGATATATGGGAGGTATTTTTGTGCCTGCTCATGAGGAGGAAGCTCTGTGCAAAGGCCAGGCAAATCTGCCTTTGGTTAATCAGGCTGCCCTCGGTGTCAGGACAGCAGCTGTGCAGTGGGACCAGCAGAAGGCATTTTTGAAATACTTTCCTCGAGAGCCTCAGCCCTGTGAAAAGGAAGGTTGCTTCAGCTGTGTTGTACATGCTTAATGGCAGGAATAGTTGAGGAAATGCTGTGTGACCAGGCAGGTACTAGCTTGAGAGCACTGAATTGTTCTCTTATTTATATCAAATATTGGTGCAAGTCCACGGGTGCTCACACTGGGCTGCTGTAATACCCAAGCAGGTCACTTCTTATACCTAAACTGCTTCACGGCGTTTTTAGGGTCAAGCCACATTGGTTGATGTAATGCAAAATTACAGCCTTCTTGGATTAAAACAACAACAACGTTATTATTATTAATAATAATATTAATAATAATATTATTATTATTTTAAAGTATTTGCTTATTAAGGAATATATTCTTTAATATCTGTACTTTTCTCCCTCCCCTTAAAGCAACAAAATGTTAGCCCATGTCTTCAGATGCCATAAACTTCAGTCAAATTTCTAGTTTTCATCCGACATGCATCTGTTCTTCCCCTTTTTCCTACTTATGAGGGAAGATATTTATTCTAGCTGTGCTCTCGTATAATTACATTTTCCTGGTATTCACTGGGTAACAACAGCTGCCAATGTTCTGATCACTTATAGTCATAAAATGTTCCATGTGAGTTAATTTCTGTAGTTAACTTACATGGTGATTTTGTAGTAATTCAAGACCTTATACTGTTTGCTGGTTTTATTTTCATTTGACTTTAGAAATCTCATTTGACTTTTTTATCTCTACTTTTGGTTGAATTGAAGAATAGCACATCAAGGGAACATAATCATAAGAGCTTAAAAAAAGCCCTAATCCTCCACTCTCCTGAGCCTTCTGTATGTCTCTCCCTACATTTTTGTACTATTTAGAAAAGAGCTGTGACTGATACTAAGCTTTTTGTGATTAGTGACATTCTCAAGTACTCATTGCGGCACTGATTGAATTTTGTATTGTATTTGCCTTCCAGTAAAATGCAGTATTTCTAATAATTTTATAATTTATTACATTGGGGAAATGAGGTGAAACTTTGCTAGAACAAGTTAATTAACATGTGTAAAGAAAAGCTCTCAACATTTCTTTTTTGGATGCAGAAGTTTTTCATTTTATAAAGTAAATCTACAATGTAGTAGATGTTTCTAGATGTTTTTAAGAACCCTTTCAGTTTAAGGAGCCTATTCTAAATGGAGCTTTCCACAATTTTAAAACCCAAAGGAACCCTAAAACCTCAGGAGCTGTGAGAGAGAAATGGGAGAGAAAATGTTTGCAGAAGGCAGCATAAAACCAGAAGCTGGCTGGCGCATGAGTTAAGCAGAAATGAAGTATTAAGTTGCCATGCAGTAGAAAGGGCACATAAATGGCAATATCTACGTGCACAGAGAAGTGTAGATATAGTTTTAGGAGATAATTCTGTCTAGCTCTACAGGTAGGATTTATCTTGCTTGGTTTTGGCTGCCTAAAACAAGGCATCTATTTAAACTGTTGTGTTGGCTCATGAAGTCACGGGAGAGAATAAAGCATCTTTGGGGGAATGATTCATCTGCCTTGTTTCAGACAAATGCCCTAGGACGTTGTGACTTGTCCTCTGGAGGTGTGACATTGTGCATTGATTAGAGAGCCAGACAGATAACTCAGCTTGGGCACAGAGCTGAGCTAGGGGGGAGCCATTCCAGCTGAGTTAAAGTCGTGTTCCACCTCTCGTTTTCTCTGCAAAGCTAACTCTGCAGTTAAGGGGATTTGTAGTTCTTCATTTTTACAGTCACCACATGTGCTGTTGTCCAGGGTTTACACAGAATCATTTTTCCCTTGTGTTGTGGTTTTAGTTCAAGTAGTTGCTTTTACAATCGTCAAGTGCACTAAAAAGAGTTACTTATATTGAGGTGATGTAGTGTATGATCTGTTACTGAATTTTGTTCAGTGTTACATAAATTAAACTTTGTGGTTTATATAATTAACAAATGGAAATATTAGGTATTTATTTTAATTCTAGAACAGCTGGAAAAGACTCTGTTTGATTTGGTTTTACTAGACAAGCAGATAAAACTCTAACTGAAAACCACACTAACACAGCTTTGTTCCCCAATGACAGTGTCTGCAATAATACCCATTTGGTCTTTATCCTCAAACATCAAAATACCATCTGAGGCTATTCACTTGTCTATGGCCTGCATAAATCCTGTAACAACGAAGGGAAGAGAGGTCTCTGTCATGTTCCTAATGGATTAAGAATTTGATCTCAGTTTTTTGATGAGAAAGGTCGTGATTACTCAGATTGAACAGAAAGTCATTCTAAAGGTTACAGAACGGGAACCAAGTCTCAGCAATGACACAATAGTCTCTTTGGCCTTTATATAGTTTGTAATCATGCACTGCTTATTGACCTTTGCAGATTAAATTTTATTTTAAGTCTCAAAAATTAATACCTTCTTTTTATTATATAAAACTGTCATAAATAGAAGGCAGCACAAGTGTTACTCCTCACACAGTTTGCTGATACTGAAGGAAGCTTTCTTTTCCCTCCATCCTGCTGCTCTGCAGGCAGCTGTCAGCTTATTGTGGCGGGTCTGCTGAAGCCTTTCAGCCTCAGATGAGTGGGAGGGGACCTCAATTCTGCTGCACTCTTTGAGTACTGGTCTGTGTTCAGGATCCACAGCCCCTTCATCTCCATCCCATCCTCCTCGCCTCATCCCTTGTTTTTAGAGTGCCCCACTGGGATGGGAACAGAGAAGTGAAGGCTGTGTGTTTTCAGCTCCTCCTCCCACCTTGCAGCATGTGAAGAGCCTGCTCCATCTCCTCTAACACCACCGTAGGTACTGGTGGGGCTGCTGTTGGGTGTGCCCCTGTCCCAGCCTTTCTCCAAGGCAGACAAGCCCTGCTCCCGCAGTCTCTGCCCCCCTGGGAAAGCGCTGCAGTCCCTGGCAGTCTCATGGCCTGTGCTGGCCTTGCTGCAGTTGCTCCAAGCCCTCCCCGTGTGCTGTCCCAGATGTGGGGACCCAAGCACTGAGCAGGAGGAGGTAAAACCCCTGCCCTGCCCTTTAGCTGTGGCCAGGCTGCTTTGCTGCTCTCTCCTGCCAGAGCACGCTGCTGGCTCGTGCTCTGCTTGCTGTTTGCTGCCAGGACCCTCAGTCTTTTCTGGGAACTGCTGAGCCCAACCAGCTCGTTGTTTACCCACCTAATTGGCCACTTCTCCAGATGGAACATCCCAACTGGATAGAAGGAGTGGGCCAGCCTGTTCATTAGCTAATAAACTTCAATTTGTTTTCTCATGTTAGCATTAAACTTGTGCAAGCCTTGTTTGACAGTGAAACCTCATTCTTGCTTATTCATCACTCCATTGTAAATGGCTGAAGAAACCCCCAGTTACAGGTGATTTGCTGATATTCTTACAGCCTCCTGACTCCCATGAGAATATGGTACAGGTGTTTATGTTCTTTCCATGCCTATATCCACAGCTTGCTGCAGACACAGGATTTTCTCTTGCTCCTCTTACAAGAAGGGATGAAAACGTTGCTTCTCAGCAAGAAGCTTTGTCTCAGTGTATGATGATCATCACATTCCTGTGAGCAAAGTGAAATCAATAAGAATCCTCATCAATTTTGGTAAATCTCACTGGTTTCTTAAAAGCAATTTTAAAACTAACTGATTTTTCAGTCTTTAGTATTTGATATTTGAAGTGGAAAAGCGGTTATTTGCATATTGAGAGGGTGCAGCATTTAACTATAAATGGAAAGGAATGAATTGCTGATGATCACTGCTAGCATTTTTAGTTGTATTTTTGTGTTGAAGGCAGACTATGCTCATAACAAAAAAAAGCTGAACTCAAAGTATTTTGCTTTCTCTTGAAATATAATGCTGAATAATAATATCAAGGGTTTTTTGTCTAACTTTCTCATTTGATTTTCTGAAACTTCAGAGACTATCAGAACTGGGAGAATTTATTAAATAGAGCATTCTGCACTGAGGTTCTTAGTGCAGTGCTGCACGTCCATATTGGTATAATCTAGAAGGGAATATCTAGATCAGATTGTAAAATGGAATAATTGCAGTAGCTCAGAACAAAGGCATTGTTTTGTGAAATCAGAATAAGTAAGGGCTGTATGATTTTCATGTGAAAATCAAGTCCCAAAGGTTGATTAGAGGTAATATGAGGGCAGCCCCACCTCCTTCCCATCTATCACCAGCAGCCTTTTTTCGGAGGGGAAAGATGGCGATCCCATAAGAAAAGCACTTTTTATACAACCACTTGCTCCTTCTGCAGAGAACTGGCTCCTCTGTTGTTTTACTGCTGTTACCCCTTTTCATCTAGAGGTGGAAATATTTTGAGCCCTCTGCTTGTATCCACAGATATTTACCAACTCTATTTTTTAGGCAAGGGCTTTTTCAGAAGTGTTGAAAGCTCCTTAAAATTTTGTCCAGTGCTTAACATAGGAATATTCCCGTTAGATTTACTGGAGCATTTAGATATGAACACTTCACCTGTGTGGGAAAGCCAAATAGGTTCCTTTGTCACAGAGCCTGAGATCATTTGAATAATTTGCACAACCTTTAGGATGTTTGTGTGCCCCACGGGTTTTCCATGTGTGGCACAGTCTGGCCGTGTTTGATGGGATTGCCTGCTAAGGGCTATAAGGTACAGGAGTTATGGATGATAGTTAAAATAGTGCCTTACAGCTGAGGAAGCTGGAGTCCTTTGTGAACAGCAATTAATTAAAGCTCAAACCAGTCCCATGAGATGGCATTATCCCCTGTTTTACAGATGGTGGAACACAAAGGATGAGTGTGTTGTTCAAGGGTGGGTAGCCAGCCGTTGTCAGATCAGAGATTAAACCCCAGACCTCCTTTTTATAGGGCCATGTTCTAATCTACTTTGTGTTTCCAGTGCTTTGAAATTTGCTGATACTTATTCTGTAAGGCAACTTTTTCATCTCATTTGATCTTTGCTGTATGAGATGATCCTTGGGAAAAAACGGGGCAGTCCATCGATCTGCTTTTGTTGTAAGTCTCCAAAAGGGATTAGGTTATAAATTCTGTCCCTTTAGTACTGTCCAGGCTAACTCCAAATGTAAGCACATCCTTTCTCTCGGATCACAGTATTTTATGCTGGTGCTTTGCCTGGAAGAACTAGAACAAGATTATAATGCTATGTTTTCTTCTTAGTGTGGCCATTAGGGATGGGGTGGGAGTGGGTGTTCTGCTGCTCATGTAGAGACAGTATCACTGGGGGAAGATGGGAACAGAAAGACTTTTGAGCACTTCAAGTGTCATTTTAAGAAATGTTGCTACTTAAAACTTCTGCCCGTGGTTGTATAAAGAGTTCCTCCTGTTGGAGGTTGAATGATGTCAAAAAGACTTTATCTCTGTTTTGGCGTGTGGTATCACACAGCAGCTGAGGCTCTTTGGTTTGTGGGATTTTTCCAAGTGAAGAGGGAGCACATGTTCCAGTAGGAATTTCAGCACTGGCGTGTGTTTCCTCTGGAGGTGATGAGGATGTCATGTTGTGTCCGGAAGGCAATCTGGAATGCTGCCGTCATTGAATTTCTTTGCAAGTCTTGGTGAATGAAATCATCTGCTTTCTGTCAAAGGATCTGAGGGGAAGGAAGAAAGATTTTTTTTTTTTTTTTCCTTTTGAGTAACAAAGTACTGTGTAGTAAACTCATTGACAAAATCCTTGTTTGGCTTTGTACTTGTTTTAAAAGCCTTCCTAAAAACCTTGTCTCTGAAGTAGTCTGCAACAGGTTAAAGTAACAGTTATTGAAGTCTGATTCTATGTAAAACTCTTCTAACTTAACTGAGTTTGCTGACAGCTAGTGCATCCACAAAACCAAAATAGCATCACTCCTGAGAATTCCACTGGGTGAGATAAGCCAATAGGGTCATCTGTGTTTTGCTTTTATTTGGAAAGAAAACGTTTGACAAATTTCCTTAAGCATTTGTCTTTGGTTGTTAAGAAATAACCTGAGGACTAGTGAAGCTGGTATTTGCTGTTTTACTGTAATTTATTGCATTTTTTGTTACTTTTATGCACATCAGCTTTTGCAGAGTGTCTCAGTAAGGTGGACTGGAAAACAGCTGTGGTGATAGACTTGACAAAAGTTTTCACATGGATGGATGCAGTGTGTGAGGTGCCAAGCAGACAAACAAACACAATGGATGCAGACTCCTCACCCAGAAATGTGTGAAACTACAGCTCATCACAGCTTGTTCTCCCTTCAGAAAAAAAGGTGGGGTGATAATATCAGTCTGATGATGACAGCCTAAAAGCTGAATCCCTGAAGAGAATGGGGGTCAGGCAAAATTTAATGTAATCAAATGCATGTTTTCCGTAAAATCTCAGTTTTGAGTGGAAAACTTTAAACCAGCCTTATTAATAATCTGTGTGAAAGTAAGAAAACATTGAGTGAGGAAAAAACTATGCAAAGAGAACATGAATTTAGCTCAGAGTTAGTGGTGGCTGCTGGTTTTCAGCAATTTATTAACATTTGAAGGTAGTATGGTCAATATTGTTGTTTTGAGGAGTGAAGAGTGAAAAAGGTGAGTGGCAGAGAAAGAAAGAAAGTGCATCAGAGTGTGTAATAACAAAATGCTAATGGGATAACAGGGACACACAATAAGAGATCAAGGACTTTCCTGAAAGGTGTGACAGCTTGCTGGTAGAAACAGCGATGTAACCTGGATTGCTTGCTCTCCCATGCAAAATGAAGATTGGAAGAGTTTGGTAGGACACTTCGCATGTGGTTGGAAGTGTAAGGGCTCATATTCACCCTTGCTTTTTGGTAGTGTTGGTCCCTGCCCATCCTTTCTCCTTGTTGTGATACTTGTGCTATCACGGGTAAGTCCTTCCCTCTGCTGAGACAGGGTGTAAAGCTGGGAGCAGTAGGAGGTTTCGTGTCTGGGCCCTGTGCTCTGGAATCACTCTGTTTGCTCCAGTGAATCATGTCCCTCTCTCTAGAGATGACAGCTTGCTTTACAGAGCAGGTTTCCTGTAACAGAGCAGAGATTAGTGGAGGAGAGGGAACGAGAAGCTCTGCTGCTGGGATCCTAATGGTCTTAACTGTGCCTGTTGCTTACCCTTGCTGACTTTGGAAACCAGCTGTTCCACCCTTCCCGCTCTGCATGTGCATCCTCTTGATGCCTTATGTTTCAGCTTTTATATGTTTCAAATCCTGCATTCCCAGTGTGTAACTCTGCAGTGCCCTGCAGCCTGTGAGCTGCTGCTCTCTCATGCTGAGATAGACAGAACAAAGCCTCTCCAGGCTGCTCTCCAAGGACACCCAGCCCGTCCTGGGCCCAAAATGTGTAACCCAGCATCTTGAGAAGGGGGGCAAGCTGAGGGGAAATTCCATCATTAGCTAAAGTTTAATTGGTGAAATTGGGTTGAGATGCAAATGGACCAAAGCTATAAAAGTGTGAAGAACTCGTGACTCGGGGTCCATCTTGGGTGCAGCCTTTGGCCTGCCCAGGGTGTGCCTCTGAAGGCCTTTCAAATAAATATCCACCTTTATTCCCTTACTCCTGTCCAGTCTCTGTTTCTAGCTTGGCCTCTTTAGGCATCACTGACTCCTGAAATGAGTCACATCTCCCCTGCTTTCTTTAACTTTCATTCTTGCACTGTGTTCCCATAACTACATGTTCTTTATCTTCCCCACCCTCCTATGAGCTCCAGCCTGAGGTGTAACCTTCTCTTTGTGCTCTCTGCCTCCTTCAGCTCCATACCACACACTTTTCTCTGTGTAGCCTAGGAGCTTTTACCCTTCATCTCAATTTTTCCTGCTCCACAGCCACACACTGCCACAGCCCTGAGTCAGAGCCTGGTTCCTGCCTGGCACAGTGCCTGCAGCAGGGGGAAACCAACTGGCTTCATAGGGCTGAGCTGCCAGCTTCCATTTTCACCCAAGGCTGCAGCAGCAGCAGCAGCTCTGGACCTTTGCTTATGTGTAAGATCTTGCAGGGGGCAAGATGGACTTTGTGATTGCCTATTACATTTTGCGTATGGAAGTCAGGAACAGCCTGCACTGAAAGTTATCAACATACCACTCTAAGAAGGTTTACCTAACAGATTTTACCAAAGCTTAGTTTGATAATGATAAAAATTAACCTTTTCTAAACCTGTTTTAAATGAGCACTGGAAGTATCAGATTGTGAACTGATTTAAATCGTTTTTCTTCCATCTTTTTTTTAAATTTTATTTTATTTTTTCTCTCGAGTGAGCGGGTTTTGTTTTCATGAAGGGGTAAAATTCTTGAAGTGTTTCAAGGCATTGATGCAAGGACTATCATATTGGCCAGACACAGGGGATGGGCAACAGTTTGCCCTCCAAAGCTGCTGCTGAATACTCAGAGACACACTGGGAGTCCTTGTGGTGTTACATACACATTTTGTGCTCTGTACTTGCAGAGATTCCCCACACAAGATAACTTCACCTACCTGAGACTGGCTTTTGTTTGACTGCCTGTTAAATAAAAAAAATTAATACTACTTTTTTTTCCCCTGATACTATTTGATAATTAAACCCAAGCATTGTTTTTTCTTGTGTTCCTGCTGGAACGGCTTGGCACCAGAACAATAATTCTTGGATGTCTTGGGCTTTAGAAGTTGAGGCATGAGATTTGTCAGAAGTTCTTAATTTTTGACTCTTCCCTCATAAGTAACTGGTGAGATTTTGAGAAGCTTCCTGGTCTCTAGTCAAACAAGTCCCATATTTTCAGGACCATTACGTATCTAACAGTTCTCACTACAGACAATCAAATTATTGAATGGTGTTGCAGTTGCTTTAACAATTGAGACACGTAGTTGCTAGAATTTCACAATAGGTATTTAGTTCTCAAACCATTGACAGGCAATGCCTGGAAATGAAACCAGCCTTCCCTTTTTTGTTGTGCAGAATACTTTTTGAAAACAGTATATTCAAAGCTTTCTGCTTTTAGCTTTAAAGTTAACTTGAGTATGTCAAGAAAGGTGAATAGAATTACCTGTTGCTGTTTTGCCTTCTAAGGCCAATGGATTCTTCGTGCTTTTGCACTTCATTGGTAAAATTCATTTTTATTAAAGGAGTATGAGCTGTATATTAGGCATGGTGATAACTTGCATGTGGCAGAAGGAGTAACCTGAGCACAGACAAACCACGGACTTGTGTGCCTAACGTGACCCAGGGTGTGCATAACCCTTTGAGAGATACAAGTCCAATGTACAACCTGAATTGGATATGAAGACCTGAGACCAAACTCTGTTACTGCAATGACTGAAGAGAAACCATGAATTTTGAAATCCCCTGTAAAAACAACATCAAAACTCCCAAGCCCATAAACTCTTCCCTTATCTCAGGTTCTGTTTTGCCAGTTCAGCTTTCCCCTGGACTCTCCCATGGTTACAGAGCAGGAGCAGAAGTTCTTCTCCTGAAGAAGTTCCAGCTGCTACTGACATCCTGTTCTGCTAAAATGTGGGTGTCAAGTTTGTGAAAGACCAGATGAGTTGTCAGTTAACAGGGGGCTTTCTGATTTTTCCCATTAGTGAAGGGTAGGATATTTGGATCTCTTTATATGGAAATGAATCCATGTTCTATTTACAGCCATCTAGTAAAGACTCATATTATGAAGAGAAAATTGGGTTCTGGGTAGCCAGAAAGATTTAATTAAAAAACACGATATAAAATTAATGCAGCCCATCTTCAGCTTCCTTGCAATCTGAATAGCTATAAACAAGAGGCTCTTACTGGCTGTGCCAATGGATCCAGGGAATTAGTGTGTTCTGTATGTTTTCCAAGTATTGACTGAGTTTTGAATTACGTGTCCAGATACTCTCACGAGAGCTGTTCCCATGCCTGAGGGCTAGAAGACTGGAATTCTTTTTTTCCTCCAATTTGCAATGCCCTTTGGGGCCAACACACACTCATATATTCTTAGTATTGTGATTTTTTTCAGTTGTGCTTGTCTCTAAACACAACAGTGAATTGAGACATCTCTGTTTTCAAGGGAAGTATAATCTCCTGGCATGCAGCTCATTTTGGAGGGCTGGCAGTGGCCCTTTCTCCATGGTAGCAGAGGGATGGTGGTGTCACAACTGCAGATTTCTTGCTCTTAGTATGTGAAAATACTGGGGTGACCTTGGTTTTATTTGACTCAGTTTGGAACCAGGTCTTTGCTTTCTCCTCAGGGTGTTCATCTCAATGGGACCTCTGTGAGAAACATTTTAACTCAGCTTTTATTAGGTACCAATGGTCCTGCAACCTTTTATCGGTAGAAGCACTGCCCATCAGACTTATTGAAGGCCTGTATCAAAAGTTTGTTTTCATTCAATGTTTTTTCTTTTTTTTTTCCTGGTAGTGCTGACGACACCCACATTTACACCTGCCAAATATTATTTGCAAGGCTGCTTGTTTGGGATTTTTTTTAATCTTAAGGTTTTTACTGCTTTGCTAACTTTTAAAAACTGTGTGTCATTCTGTTTGACAACTCTTCAGTCTCTGCGTGTCACCGAGTACTGTTTGAGTAGTAAATGATGGTTCCAAATTTAAGAGCTTCAAATTAATGGCTGGTGTGAAGCAGCAGAACGATATCTAAAATGAATGAAAATTTATTGTCAAGGAGTGATTAAAGAAGTAGCTGAAATCATGCCTAAATGTGAAAGGAAGTGGAATAATTGGTTAGTGGTCTGTTCCCTGTTCAAAAATTTAGCTTCTCTCAGCCTAACGAATGAGTGGTATCCTGGATACTCTGGTTTCAGTGGCAGTACCTCACTGCTAAGTGTGGGTTACTCACAATTTGTTTTGGTTTAGGTAAAGGTTAAAGCTGGTTGAGTATAAACTGACAGTGGGAAGCTGATTTTCACCCCCAAGGCTGAGCTGTCAGTCAGGATCCGTGGTGAATGGCAGCATTTCAGGAGAGGTTCCATGGCAGGTGTGCTGTCACCAGAACCTGCTCTTCTTGGTGAGCACGAGGGTTTCGTGCTCTGTGTGCTCATCACCCAGGAAAAGTGGGGATTTTGGGGTGTCTGAGTGGATCTGGTTCTACTTAAGAGCACACAGTGTGTATTCATCAGCTGTCCTGTTAGACACATTAATACAAATCTGTGTAGAAATCTGAATATATTTCAGCTGGCAGTTTAAAAGAATCAATCATGTTTGGCCTTATTTCTGGTGGTTTTTTATGAGATAGAGCTTTTCTTTCACAACTTAGTCATCTTCTCACCTCGCTTTTGTATTGCAGCTATCATGAATCCTTTCAGATTGAATTACTGTCTTCATTTTAAACAAATGAAAGCATATTTCAACGTTTATGATTTGTTGAAGCAGACAATTGGCAGAGGGAAATTGAAGTTTTGGGTGTAAGTTAGAGGAAGTTGCCAGGCAGAATGCTCCAGTGCAGAACCCAAAGCTGCAGTAGAGCTAAATATTCACAGAAAAATGTTTGGATTGCTTGCTACTCTTCCATTACATCAGTAAAGATTTAATCAGCTTCAGGTGAGGTTTTATCCATTATAGTTTTATAGTAGTGGTTTAAGTAATCAGGCAGGGCCGAAAATGAGATTTTAAACCTTTGATACTGTAAGATATCTCAGCCTTCCAGGCACAACATTTAATTATACCAGCCAGAGTTTGCTTTGGCTTTAATGAACAGTTGTGTCTGTGTAGACCAGTTGGATTTAAAGGAGAGGAATTCACACAACTGCCCCAAGCTGGAAGAGCACCTTCCATGGGAAAAACTCTTCAGCCTCCATGGCCTGCAGTTCAGTCTGTGACTGCAAATCCTTTGTGTGAGGGACAGGAGTGAGGGATGTGGTGGTTCTGAGATGTGACCTGGGGTGAGGGTGTGGGAGGGAACAGCTCTGCTGTAGTCTGCTGAGCGCCCTTTAGCACCAGAGCCCTTTGGTGACCTTTGGCAAATCACATAAGCTGTCTGCACCTTGTCTTCTGTGCAAAGAGAATTTGCCTTCTTCACAGTAGTGTTTTGAGACCTAATTAAGATTTTCCAAGCGCTTCCAGAACCTCACATGAAAGGCATGCACAGAAAGCATTATAATTAACAGGAGCGTATCAGCTGAGCTTTACAGAATTAATTCTCATAAATATAAAACGAAATGCTTTGTAAGAAGCTTTTCTCTACGTTCCATCCCTAAAAAGCATCATTTGTGGGTATGATATTTTAAGATTAGTAAAAAGAAATGTTTATTTTCTTGTACTGGGATATTCTTCTGAGTGCTCTCATGCCTTATTGTGTTAGGGATCTTGAGATTTGGGAGTGTGTGCATTGCTCCAGGATATATCCACATAAGGAGAAAAATTGATTAGACTGTGTTTGCAGATAGTTTCCCACTTCTGCTATAAACATAGGATTGTTTTCAGATTATTTTCTGTTTCTCGAAGACAAAACCCCAACAAGTTAAAAATTAATCAACTTTACTGCTGCATCCTGTGGATTTTCTTTTTCTACATTTGGCATATTGAAGTCCTGCTGCTGCCAGAGGGAGAGGTGGAGCTGCTGATGACTTTTAAGGCCATTTTGTTGCTCCATCTATATGGTAAACATAGGAGGGACTGGACCTACATCAGAATCAGGATGGCTGCATGACTGGTATTGGAAGGAAGTTGTGGCTTGTGCTGCACCAAGGGTCTGCTGCCAGTACTGGGTAGTTACAGCAAAAAAAAAGGCAAGGAACAGGAGTGGTGGGTGCAGTCCCACTGCTCCAGAGTGCACCCTAATGGGTACTGAGTGTTCGTGTATCAGTGAGCTCACAGTGATTCTTGTCCTTACTTTAATACCAGCACAAGGCCCAGTTCCTGCTCTAGACAAACATGGAATTTTATAGATTGGGCCCAATATGTGACGACTGTGATTAGGGTTTTTTACTCTCTGGAATTTAAACCATAAAAATTTTCCTTGCAGAATGGATCTGATCTGCAAGTGTTTTCAGGGGACATGCAATAGAATCGTGTTTAATGCTCTGGGTGGTCTGCTGGGCAGGGCTGTTTTGTGTTTGTGTATAAAATCTGTCACCAGCCGTTCTTCCACAGTAGTCTGTTGTCTGGTAGGAAATGTATGTCAAGCAGAATCAATATTATTATTCCTTTTGGCTTGTCTCTGCTTTTAAGGATAACTGGAAAATAGTCTGTGTGGTGGGGCACTGAGACTGTTTGTCACAATGCTTTTATTGTCCTGCTCAGCTGCAGTGTAACATTCATTTAGTGCTCTCGGAGCGTGGCATTTCCGTTTGCAATGCAGCACAAGGGAATTCTGATTTCATTTCCTAGAAGATTTTGGCAAAATTAGAAGGCAAGTAACTTATCTTCGTCATATTTTGGCTGGATGTTTTCTTTTCTGTTTTCTTTTTTTTTTTATTTTTTATTCCCCCCTTGGATCAGCAAAATGGAAAACAACTGCAGAGGCAGCAGTGGATAATTTGGTTTCTTGGTTAGGTGGTGTTCAGGAGCAACAGGCAGTGGTGATCCAGTGTCATGATGATGTTGTGATGATGCAGACACAGGTATTTATTTACATTATGCTGTGATTTATCACAGTGTTTATCTGCCTTGAATTTAGCACTTTGCTTGCAGGTTTTAGGCACAGCTTAGCCTGTCTTAAATGCAGAGACTGTGCCTGTTAAAGCACTATTGGCTCGCTTAAAAATGAATGGAGAGGTGTAGAAGGGGAGAGGGCTAGTGTGGTAGAATGGCATGTGCTTACAGTCATTTCCCAGGTTTGCAGCCAGGGCTGGCTGCATGCCAGGAGGGCAGATATGATGGGTAAGGAATGCCCTCTGTCTCCAAGGGTCAGCCTCAGCCAGAGCAGTGACTGGCACTGGATGCACAGGTGGCATTCCTTGGTGAGAGAGGATGAGGTGCTGCAGCCTGAGCTGTGGAGGTGCGAGACCTTGGGGAGGCAAAGAGCAGGGAACTTCCCCTCTTTGGCTTCTTTCCTTTCCTCTCTGCCCAAGAGAAGTCGTTCTGGCCTGATGATTTTGTTGTGCCCAGCAGTGCAGGGTGAGCCAGGGGTATCCTTAGGAGGAGGGTTGGTTTCCCACAGGGAGAGCAGCCCCATCAGAGTTGTGCCCTCGCTGTGGGTGTGTTGTGCCCATCCTGCGGCATCAGGAGCTGTGTTTGAAGCAAACTTTTACTCATCCAAGCATAAATTCATATAATTAATGCTTCTATACATTGCTTTGTGCAACTCAGACTTCTTAGGATAAGAAATACTCTTTCAAATTTAGTTTCTGGTTGGTTTCGATAGTTACGATTCAACTCTCACCTGAATTCGAATTGTATTGATTCTGATTTTGCCAGGTAATATTGTAACACGTTTATTTATTTCACTGGCTAATGCGATTGAACCAGTACAAGCCCAAGGGTGAAAGCAGCCATCTTAGTAAAAATTGATTTATCTACTCTACAACAGGGTATGTTCTTTGTATCTCAATGATGCAAAACTGATAGAGCTAAGGTAAATCAATCTTCCACTGCAGGTTAGGCTGCAGGGTGGAAAAAACTATAATATTTGAGAAATAAAAGCAACAAAGAAATATTTAACTTCCTTGAAGAAGTATTTTAACATTTATGACACTTTCCCTGTTATCAGACTCTTTTTGCATCCTTCAGAATATCTGAGTTATCTCAAAGGTTACAAGGTTGTTTCAAGCACTCCTGCACTAGCCTTAATATGCTGAAATTGAAACACAGCAGAAAAGAAAACTCCCAGTGAAATGCAGAAGATTTTTACCTTCACACTGGTTGACATTATTTTTAAGGTCTCCTTTATGCATTCAGTCACTTAGGACCTGTCAGCACATCCTTTATGAGCAGTTGCACTGTGTGAAGCTGCACTCTTGGTCACTTTTATTTTTGTTATTTATTTGTCCGATTTATTTTTAACTGGAGAACATTCATGGGAGTGACAGACACTGGAATTTTCTTTCACTCATGCAGTAGCATGCAGGAACAGCACAAGGCACTGGAAAATACTGCAATAAAATCATAAAAATGAGCCAGCAGCTGCATAGATTGAAGCTGTAATGATGGGACTGTTATTGTTTTATTTGAAATGCATCAGATTCTAAGTCAATGGGATCTTCCTGAATTAACAGCCCTTCTAATTAAGGAAGAAGGGTTAAATTGTGATCTTGCAGTGACATAAAGTCAGAAAGCTTTGTGTAGATGGGTGGGAGGCTGCTGATTGCATGGAGAAATGGGTGATATGAATGGATGGCACGGAGCTGCTGGTGGGGATGGCAAATTGATGAAAAGCAAAGGTTCATCGACTTCGAGGCTGCCTGGATGATTCATGTTAAATTATGGTGAGTGCAGTTGGGGCACGTGTGAGACGTTTTCCTTTCTAACCATAAATGAAATAAGCCATGTACCAGTCGAGTTGCATTAATCAATCGTGAACCATTTGTTTATTCAGTTCTGTTTTGTAGCACTGCAGATAAGATGGGTACACATACACAAATAAAGGCAAAACTAGCCTAATACACAGTGATTCATATAAAGCACCATTTTAATTCCAAAGTGCACTTGGGGGATGTCTTACATGTCAGATAATAGATTGTATTTTCTTTTTAATTGATTATGCACCTAACAGATTCTGACTTTCTGGCAGAGGAATTGTTGGCTTTCTTAGCCACAGACTTATGCCACAGCCTATTACAGTGTAGAAAATGGGAATACTGAAGGATTTAAGAGGCATTTTTTCTGTAAATTCTTACTCTTCACTACTGGAAAAAATTTGTAGGGGCAGCTGTGCATTTGCTCATCATGGATTTTTTCCTTGGCTTGAGCTTTAGGTTAGAGGTAGACAAGTAGAATCGAAGCAAAGGTGTGTGTATCTTGTCAAATGTAACAAAATATCATGTTTTCATTTTTTAACTTAACATATAGAGTTAAATGAGTGACCTGGGTGGGAAGAGACCTTAAAGATCATCTTATTCCAACCATGGGCAGGGACACTTTGCACTACAGGAGGTTGCTCAGAGCCCCATCCAACCTGGCCTTAAACACTTCCAGGGATGGGGCAGCCACAGCTTCTCTGGACAACTTGTTCCAGTGCCTCACAGTCTGCTTAAAATGAGCAGAATGGTTCAAATACCTACAGAAAAGTTGTGAGGCGTTAAAGAACCATTCAATAAATGTTAAGAACAGAAACTTTGCATTCAAAGCATGCAACAGAATCTGGTAAAGCATCCCCTCTTCAAAATTCCCTGTTCAAAATTTACTGGAAGCAAAACCCAGAGATTTGTGTGAATGGGAAGAGATATCCCAAGAGTGGGGATTTCCTCTGTGAGCAACTTCCACTGGAAATGACCATTTATGTCTGTGGGGTAGTGAAGGCTATCCCATGGAGTCTGCAAATCCAGACAGCTCCACTGTACAGCAGGGATAGCTCTGGGATTAAATCTGCTGCTGAACAGAATCACTTTGGGGATCTCAGCTGCCTGGGGGAGGTCTCGTGCTGACCAGGAAGCCCTGGACAGCTTATTATTATAATTATCCACAGAACTAGACCTGAGCATCCCATACCAGATGGGTATGGGATGCTCAGGTCTAGTTCTATGGATAATTCCCTTTTCTCCTCTTTTGAAGCATCTTTCATCTCCTATATTCATGATCAGATGCTTTGAGCCAAGAAACTCTGTCTTTAAAGTGTCGAAAAATCCATTCTTTGTATAATTTCCTGTCACTCCTATTTCCAGACTTCATCAAGTCAATCATTTTGACAACCTGACACCAGCCAGATACACTACTGCTGAAAATTTACACATAGGATTGTTCCTGGTCTTGCAATTAGACTTTCCTACCTTTTAATTTTCTTATTTTTGAAATAAAAAATGTTCTTTTGTAGGGAATTGAAAAAAACTGAGCTCGAGTTTATAGCAGACAAATTTCGGAAATATGGTGAACCAGGAAGCTGCTAGACAATTCTCTGGTTCTTTCAGCAGTCAGACTGTATTTCACATCACAGTTTACATTACAGATAATGTTAAACAGCATATGGTAACATTCTTTGGATTAAATCCTAGTTCTTCCTAAGTTAGGGACAGAATTCACATCAATTTCAAAATCATACTCATTGCCTGATTCATAATGAATATTCTTCCAAAAAATGGTATCCTTGGGAGAAATTTTAGCCTGCAAAAAGCAGGAATGCAAGTTGTCACTAGAGTCTTGTGGGGAAAGCAGGGAGTGAACAAGTATTAACCATTTCCTGCTGGGCAGTTCAGCATGGCCAGGAAAGGCTCAGAGCTCAGCTCTAAAACTCGTGGTTCTGCAGCTCAGCTGTGGTTTTCAAGCTCTCACCATCCATCTGTTGTCAACAGTGACAAACACAAATTCATTGCTTTCTTTCTGTATTCCTAATTTTTGGCATACATAAGAGATCAGAGAGAGATTTGGTTGGCTCTAAACAAGCGAAATGATGCAACTGGGTTTGTGACGCTCTCAAAGCAGAGGATAACAGTACTGTAAATTATTTCGTGTGTTTTCCCTGAGCTCATTCCATCCAGCTTGGTAATGAGGGCCGTGAGGGCCGAATGCAGGCCAGATGAAATCACTTGCATTCCACCTGCCTGCACTGGAGCAGACTTTGGACTATATATAATATGTGGGAGTAAGCGATAAGATCACCATGAATAGTCCCTCTGTTCAGTAATGATCATGGGGAATTCGAAGAATGTCTGAAGAGAAGCATCTTTCTTTTGGAAGGAATTTATTCGTAGCTTTAGGACATTTAGGTTTCAAGGAGGTTATGAAGTGCCTATGCGGACCATTGCCTGTATTTTTATAAGTAAAATAAAACCCTAAATTGTTGCTGTTGAGCTGTTTCAAGTAGAGGGTTTCTTTCATCAGAATGATACCAAATTTACTTTGTAAAGTATAAAAGTATGCCTTCTAATTTTTCCATGGCAAGCTTCATTATAGTGGGCACAATCACAGGATTAAATTTGTGCGAGGTGAAAAGATCAAGGCCTTTCTGTATTGGGGTGCAACTTTACACAACCTCCAAGTGATCTTCCCAGAAGTCCTAAGTGAAATTCTTGTGTAAGGCTTTGTTTTGAGAACACACTGAACTGACAACATAATTTCAATACAGGGTGCTTTGGACTGATCCTTCTTTTTTCTTTTTCCAGTGTCAGTTAGAAAGAAGTGCTTGACAATCTACCTTTTTTTAAAAATTATGTTGGGTAATCTTTTATCTAGAACTTCACAGAAAATCACTGTAAATAAGAATGATCCATGAAGTTTTATGTGGCCTTTTATTGGAAACCATTACAAAATGAAACAGGGTTAGCATAAAGTTTGAGTGAGACTTAATTTATACACTGAAATTGATTAGAAGATTCAGGTAATGAATTAAAATCTTTGCCAAAACTGTCTTATTAAATGAAATCCACATTTTAACTATTTACATTGTATAGTCCAACCACTGGGATGAAGCTATATGCTTGTCTCTCTGCATGTTTGCATATTTCCTTTATACACTATTCTTGTTTATTTAGCATTATTATCTATTACATCTCTAAATACATCAAACTGAAAATGTCATTGTAGTTTTTTATTGTTTATACTAGAAGTGCTTAATACTCTTAGGACTGGAATTTCTTTACTCCGGTCCTGTATTAAATGTCTGTATATGTTTTTTATTCAGCTCTAACCGGGATTGTTTGACCATAGTGAGATCGTGAATATTTGTGTGTGTCCATGAGCTTTTCTTTGGATAAAAAGTTTCCAGTGCTGAAACCGTTACCATTCAAATGATGTGAAAATATGCAAAGCTCATTTATCGTGTATAAGCTGCTACAGGAATGCTCTTTAAAATGGGAAACAGCAGAAAGTTTACTGAGTTCCATGAATCCTGAGTTGCTACAGATGCATCTCGGACCAAGAGAGTTAAAATGAAAATATAAATAGGACAGCACTACGTGCCTGTACATGCACAAATGTGGATTCTTCAAGTTTACTTGAATAAATCACCACCTAAGTGGTTTTAAAGGACAAAAATGGACACATGCAACTCTCCAAAATCCTTTCTTACGCTGCAAGCAAGTTGTAATGAGAGTCACTCTATTCGCTTTTTCATTTATATTGGTGGAGGAAAAAGATATGGAGGAGAAAATCTGTTTTGATCAGAGTTTTGTGAAGAAAAATGAAATAACACAGAGACACTAAATGTAAAATATGCTACTTGTTTTATGAGATTATATTATTTTGCCTTGACTTTATTATGTTGTCACAACCTTTTTATTCTGCCAAATTGTCCCCATCTGAAAAAAGTAATAATTATTCTGCAGCCATACTGGGGCCACCTTTTTCAGTTTTCAGGTTTAATCCTTAAGAACACAAGGTGAAAGTTTTGGGAATCATCACTTGGTATTTGTGCTTGATATTTTTTCTTTACAGTCCTTCACAGAACTGTGCTACTCAGACCCCATGGCCCTCACCAAGTATAAATAAATTTCTATTTCTATTTTCTGTTTCTGTTCTATTTTCGTTGGCTGCAGACTAGCTAGGGTTAAGCACTTCATTTCTGTTCCGTGTATCTATTTTCTACCTTTTGAAAAAAAAAGGTAGAAAACTTGGGTCCATTTGCAAGAAATCCCCATGTATTTTGCTGCTTTACCATTTTCCTTTGTGTGGCACTCTGGGAAGGATAACCCTTGAACCCTGCTGTGCTTAGGAGCCTTGGAAAAGGTCTGAGGGTCTCCCTAGCAGCACCTTCTGAGTGTGGAGAAGGGAGTGCACGTCCAGTTTTAATCCCCTGATTTTGGCTGATGGTTTTGGTGCAATGATTTCGGTGTTCCTGCTCTGCAGTGGCAGGTTTTATCCCTCCTGAGTCGCCAGGGAGGGAAGCAGTGATGCCTCAGAAGCAAACAGTGGCTTCCACCAGGGTGAGTGAGGCAGTTACTGCTGTGATCAAAGTATTTCCTTAGGTTTTTCCCTCTGTTCCTGCCACAGCCTGTTTTACAGAAGGTTTTTGTTTGTTTTCTGTGGCAACCATAGGCTTCTGTTAGAGCATTCTGCCAATCTTTGCAGCTGGGGTGTGGGTATATGTTGATTTTTTTATTTCTTTTTTTCATTAAATGGCTTTGTGGGTTTGGAGATCTTCCTTTAATATTCTAACTTGAATGGAGGAAATAATATAAAAGATTGAGTGCTGTGGGAAAGAGGAGTGATGTGTAACTCTGTCATTTCAACACACAATCAAAATCTTATCGGATACAGAATCTTAAAATTTGGAATACTCTCTTCCCCACGTCAATTTGGACATGGCTTTTACTGCTCCTCTTACAGCCCCCTGTCAACAACAATGTTCCTTACAAAAGCAGCTTGAAATCACAGCCTTTACATCCCTTAAAACATTAATCCCTTGTTCCAACACGTTGTAAAATGTCAACTGCTCGTTAGCATGATGCAATTAAAGCACACATAAGGCAGCAGTGACGAAAAAGACAAATGTTCTGGCCTGCATGAAATAGAAATAGAAATGGGAGGATGCAGGTCCCTGTTGTATTGCCCTGGGTATAAAGTTTTCGTAGCTTTCTTAGTTTGCTATTCCCTCAGCTGTGCTCATGTTTCTGCTTGTCAATCCAAACCTTAACCCTCAGCACTGAACTCGTAAGAAAAAAAGAAGGAAAGAGGCAGGGTTTGGTTGGGGTTTTTCCCCTGTTAAAATAAAATAAAGACATTGTAAAATGTGTTTACCACTGGGAAATTGCAATGGTGAGCTTTAATTGTAGTCCTTGTGTAATTTTTGTGTTCCTTGTGTGATCCATGCGTATGGTTTGAAGGCCCTAATGCAGGTGTTTGCACTTGGATGGACAAACCCCCACTTTCCCTACTTGCTTGCTGTGGGATTTTTAGGAATGTCTCTAAGAACATGTCTTCTTTCTGCTGCCAGAATTAGGACAAATTGATCCACATGATTTGGCCCCAAGTATTTTGTAGTCTAAAACCTATCAAGACAACTCTCCAAGAAAAGAACAGCAGTACTGCTCTTCCCTCTCCCTCTCTGCTGTATCCCCATGTGAATGCTGGCCTTCTTACTTATCTTCCAAATGGTCCAGCAATCCTTGTATTAAGGCAGAAATTACTGCTCTGCCTGGAATTCTACTGCAGTGCTTCCAGTCACAATTTCTTTTTGCTACAGCAAGAATAAAATATTTCAACTTTTAGCATACTGTACAGCTGACTATATCCACACTGGGCACCAGAGAGATTCTGTATTGTTGGCTTTGGCAGTTGCTAGATCTAAATATTGCTCCATTATTTTTTTATTGTGCTCTCTTATAGCAATTGAATGTTTGAGTTTTTAGAAACAAACAGCAAATGTTTGCTGTCCCCTCCCTGTGGGGTTCCTTTTCCTGTCAGTGCTCTCTCAGTGCCATTCACGTGTCAGCTGAGCGTGGAGCCCCTTTGTTGTTGTGGTCTCTTTGCTGCCCGGGCTCCAGGAGCAAGGTTCACTGAGTGCACGGGTGCAGAGGCTGTGGTGGGAGCAGGACATCACAGGGGCAGCTGGGCATTTGCTCATCACGGATTTTTTCCTTGGCTTCAGCTTTAGGTTAGAGGCAGACAAGTAGAATCGAAGCAAAGATGAGTGTATCTTTCCCAGAGGAAAGCCAAAGCACAGGGGTTGAATTAAAACCTTTGGATAAGCTGGAATACGTGAAATCACACCAAAGTGAAATAGAAATATGGATTTTTAACTTGTAGTAGAAATAGATGCCAAGTGCTTTAAACACTGAAAAGCTGCAGCAAAATAGACCTTAAACACAGTTCTTACTGCAGCAGTGTTACCTTTTCACAGAATTTCTTTACTCTAGACAAAACGTAGATGGAATTACTCTGTTCACATTTTTTAGATAGAGTGTTCACATAAAAAATAAGAGCTGATAGAAACTATATACACAAATCTGTGTAATACCTATGGAATATTTGTGTAAGATTTACAACTGTTAGACTTAGACCAGGATAGGTTGAAAAAACAAAAACTAGAATTGTGTTAACAGTGTCTGGCAGTGGGAGTGTTCTTTTCTCTGGTCAGCACAATTGTTGGTGCCATTTGTGGCTTTGCTACCATGATGATTTGAAAAAGATAATATGTAAATTGTTTTAAATAACAAAGGGCTTAACCAGCTCTTCCATGCTGTAATTTACATCTAGCTATATATTACTATCAAGTGTCAAGTAATTAGCATATATCTTAATAGGGCCCTTAATATCTGAAGGGCCCAAGAACTGTTCTGTGGTTCCCACTGTGTCTGGAAATTAGTTGAGTCCTGGCATGCATGATGTAATCAGCAGGTTTCAGTGTGGTGATTTATAAATTGCACAACATGGTTTAAAGCTCAGCTTCACAAAAAGAAGAGAAATGGATTGCCTGATGTGTGATTGTACTCTCATTTCTGTGACTGCAAACTGAAACTCACCCTGCACTTCAAGCCTGTTATTGTTGATAAAATTAATCATATACTTTGATGTATTATCCTGTAAGTATGCACAGAATTCCCATTTGACAATCTATTTGATAGCTTAAGGAGGCCCTGGACTCCAATTAGCACCATGTGATAGAGTTAGGCCTCAGTGCCACCTCTTGTGAATCACTAGTAAATGTTGCCAATCAGCTGCTTATGTATAAAACATTCCTTTTTTTTCTTTTCTTTCGTTCTTTCTTTCGCTCTTTCTTTCGTTCTTTCGTTCTTTCTTTCTTTCGTTCTTTCTTTCTTTTGTTCTTTCTTTCTTTCTTTCTTTTATTCTTTCTTGTTTTTAAGTTAAGAAGCAAGACTGGTAAGAGCAGATGATATCTTTTATCAGGCTGACTGCTGAGACCAGCTATTAAGCTTTTGGACACAGGCTCTTTTCCAGGTCTCTGAAAAATAACTCTGATAATGTCGCTTCATCAGGTGTGTCGTCGTGCTCCAAAAAGATTTGCAGTGTTGCGTTGGAGGTTCCAGTTCTTTCCCTGTAAAAAGGTGACTGGAGATGACTTGTAAAGATGTAGGAGGAAAAAAGAATTAAAGTTTATATGAAATGTCCCTTTTGTTGCTTGTTCTCACAGGAGTGTTACTGGGATCTTTCTTCAGTGAACAAGGCTAGAAGCGATTCCATTTTTGTGCCTTGGTTTCACATAAGCCTGAACTTGCTTCTTCAGAGGATGTTCAGAGAAGAATGAGATGTCAAAGCTTGTCCTAGGACAGTTCTTAGATCCCTGAAAAATGAAGCTGTTCTTACACTTGACAAGCTCACTCCATGTTGCCTAATACAGGAATCCATTTTGTGCAGGACCAGAGTTTGGTTTTTTCCTGTTTACAGAAAAGTTTCAAGTAAAATTCATAGTTCCACCTGGAGTTATTAGAGTTGTCCAGCTTTGTTTGGAGTCTGGAGATGAGGTAGGGCTTGTGTTGGTGAAGTCTATTCATAGACTTCCTTGTGGCAATAAGAGTGACACCAGTTGTCTCTGCAGATATTATTAAATATCACTAGTGTTCCTCAGCTCTTAGCTCAAAGTATTGCTTGTTCTTTCCAGAGATCAACAGGCTTCTGATAACTAAATCCATTTTTTTCAAAAACAACTCAGAAAATAGTATAAATTTTTTGTCTGTGCTTCTGTGAAAAAATTTCAGATGGTGTTGGAATGTAATGCAGAATGCAAAGCGTGGAGGATGTGAGCAACCCCTCTGTAAGATTGTTAATCAGGTGGAGTTTGTGTTTGCCTGGTGCTTGGCTGATCTTGGCAGAGGTTGGCAGCGAGCTGGCAGGGATTTAACCTGTGCTAGCCACGGGCAGTGTTGTGTTACCTAAGAGCAGGAAAAAGTGACGAGGTGTTGCAGCTCCTTCTGCTGACATGGTATGGCTCTCATACTCCTACAAACTCAGCTCTGCTGAGTTGTCTGCCGTGGCTTCATATGAAGAAAGGGTTTTATGCCTTCATTTTCAGAGTTGCTATTTTAATTAGCCCTTTAAAGGTTATTTTTTCCTCTTATCTCACAGCTCCATCTACTGTTGGTGCACTTGGTGATATTTAATCTCCATCTTTGGTTTTCTCTTAAACTCACACATGCAGCAAAGAGCTGTTTTCCCCTTTTGTGCACTCTTGGACTTCAGTACCTGCTTTGTTCTCCTTGGTCTCCCCAAAAGTTTCTCTGTTGCTTTCCTCTTGTCTCTGATTTATTGTAAGTGCTGTGAGCACACCCAGGACACTTCTCTGAGTGACAATTTTATTAGTTACTCAGCTCTCTTTGGTCACAGAGTGAAGACTGCTGCGTGAGGGGATTGCATGGCAGATGGGTAACATCTGGGAAAGTCTTATCTGTGCACACATCTAATTGTTGTGTTCCCGTTACTGCAGCAAACTTGCCTTGATAATTGCAGTCTTACTTCACTTCACCAAACTGAAATGGTTCCATGGGTTTTAGCCAATCTATCTCCTGGCTTCTTGTACATCAAACATCAACTCTCCTTTTGTGGTTCCAGGGCTCTTCACTGGGATTCCTGTCACCCTTGCTCTGTTTCTCTTGCTAATTAGTAACATACTCTCACCCCTAGTCAGTCCAGGACCCAACCCTTTGTTGTTCATTTTTTCCATTCTCAACTCAAGACCTTTATGCTCTTTTTGTGGCCCCTTGCAGCAAAAGATGCCACCACAACATCTGACGAGCTGCCTCATTATCCTTCTTCGGTGCCTCATGTGAAGTGTCTTTTCTGTAAGAAAGGCATGGTTTTGAGGCTCTGTTGCAGGAAGCATTTCCTCCCTGCTTCCAAGTAGCCTCCAGTTTAGCTGTGTGTATCTCTGGCAGCACTTCCCATGGGCTCTGTGGGACATGGAATAACTTTGGCTCAGTTTGGGTACAATGCCAGACAGAATGGCATGTGGCCTGAGAGTGGTGCTGACATGCCCTTGCTAAACATCTGAGCTGCTGTAGGGTGAAGCCTGGCCATGTGGTAGGCAGGATGTTTAGAAACCTTAGGAATGGATGTGCAGGAGGATCATTATCCTTGTGTTTTGTAGCTCTCATGCTGTACTCCTGTGATAGCACTCCCGTGCTACTGGAGCTTGTCTGTTACCCATTCTGGAGTGAAATCTTCCCAAGTTTATGTTGCTCATCTAAGGAAGATATGAAACACAATTAAAATCAGCTAGCATTTATTCTGGGAAGATATAAATGTAGCAGCACTGTTCAGCTGCTCCTTTGTGATGATTATTAATCATTCAGGATGCTTTATGAATGTTAAAAGCTGTCCTGGCGTGGTGCAGTGGGGAATGGGATGCTTCATCCACAGCTTCCAACACTCGCAGCTACAACCGATCCTTCTCTGTGCAAAGCATTTCCCATGAAGGATTTAGCAGTGGTGTAACCAAATCCTGTTCTGAAGTGTTTGTCAGGATACTGTGCTTTTGTGGACTATGGGAGGGGTGTTTTTGCAATAGTGAGATCTAGCAGATAACACCAGGTCTCACACTGACCATCTTGTTTTGCTGCTCCACAGAAGGAAGAGTTTCCCAGCACATCAGTCTAATTAGACCTCTGTTTATACTAGAGATCACAGTCGAGTAGCATTTGCAAATGGGGTGCTAATGGAGGCTCTCCCTCTCTCCATGCATCCGTTTAAACTCTCAGTCCACTTTCCTATGGCTTTCAATTGTGTGTGTGCACGTATATATAGGTTTATCACCTCGTATATCATCCTGTAATTAGTATGATGAAACTTTTTAAGAGTATCAGAGCGCAAAGTGACTTACTTCAGCATGTAGTTTCTAGGTCTTATGTGCTTCACAGCAGTATTGGCTTACAATATTTCGTAATGTCTGCCTACCACCATTTTCACTGCTTTCTGTGGAAATGTCAGGCTGTGAACCTCATCAGCAGCCAGTTTTGTCCTTAAGAACACAGGGAAAGACACGGGTTTTTTGTACTGTGGTGTAGTGACTGCTGGAGTATCCTATGTATTGCAGAGATACGAACAACTTGCTGGTGTTGGGAGGGAGGCCAGGGAGCTGGGAGTGCCCCTGAAGTCTTTGTTACCTGATCCAATAGCTTAAGACAGCCAAGACCCAAAAGAAACACCTTTGTAATGGAGGAGAAAGCTTGGGGGACAGTGGGGAGCAACTGTAGCGTGTGGGCCATGGTTTGTTGCTGCTGAGAAACTGGTGCTTGGTAAATTCAGAGATAGAGGCGTTATTTCCACAAGTAGAGCCTGCTCAGTTTGTGAGGGAGTAGTCAGGGGTTGTGATACAGAAATGAGCAGCTTGTGAAGAGGAACTTTGGGGAGTAGCAGTTAGAAACTGCTTCTGTACAGCAGGGCTGCCTAGGCAGCTCTAGGATTTCGGAAGCACTCCCAAAGCTCAGCTTAACAAAGCCTTTTGGACTTGCCTCGCTCTGGTTGGGTCCATGCTAACCTCAGTAATTGTCATGGCAAACCCAAGCCAACAAAAAGATCAGCCAAATGCTCCGTGTACTTCTTGCTCTCACTAAATGGGAGACTTCTTCGTGATTGAATTTGGAACTCTGTTGCCATGGATGAATGTCACACAGCACTGGGAACTGGAAACTGCTGCAAAGCCTGCAGACTGATAACAAATATTGAAATCAGTGACCCACACTTAGAAGTACTTGTTTTTCATCCAGAAAATCCAATTTTTCAAGCCCAATGGAAAGTAACTATTCCCGTAGACAATTCCTTGTGGTACACCTCTGGATGTCTTGTTCCGTAATGTCTCTCTGTGTGTTGTGGGTCTCTAATCTGTTAAATTCTCCTGGAGAAATGAGGGTGAGGTTCAGTGATGAACTGTGTGACAATCACTAAGGAGTGGCAGATCTGCCTAAAAGCTGTCATCTCCTGGGCCAGTGTCACCAGGGGCTCTGGATTACCCAAGTGAATCTCACAGAGGGCAGTGGAGAATGTTTCAGTCTTTTTCTCTGCAATCTGTACCATGGAGAAAAGTCTACACATAGAAAGCAGTGAGGGAAAAGGGAGTACTACCTTCTACCAGGGATTACCTGGAATTGCCTTTTTCACCCATAAAATGTGTTTAGCTCCAGGCCAGACAACTCACATTCTCTCATCTCACATTCTCAGCTCCATATTCTCCATGGATATAGCAGAGTATTGCTGTATCTTGGCTTTCCCCTTTGTCCTTACTTGTCATTCGAGTGTCACTGATTATCCCTAAACTGAATCTGTTTGTTACTAATAATAACAGTGATTAGAATATTTGAAAATATTACCATTTCCCTGAAAGTAATGGTGATGGGCAGAACTTATTCATTCAAACTTGACAAATTGTGGGTGGATTTCGTATTCCCAAAGGGTGAAATAGTTGACAATAGCATGGCAACTGACAAACAGCAACACAAGTCATTTTTGGCGCTCACATGGGGCCAAGGAGAATACGTGCTGCTCAGAAATCATGTGGATAATGAAGTAGTTGGCTGTGGCAGAACAATAATATCCAGGCTGTCCTGGAGTTCAAAGATCATTTGTAGTGTTACAGAGCTGCAGTGGGGGTTTGGTGTATATGCATGCTTATGTGTGTGTGTGTGTATCCTAAAAGAAAATGAGTCTCCAATTATTTAAGATTCAAAATGCCAAAAATGATTAGGTTGTGTTTGGACTTAGTTTTAAGGTGTTCTTTAAGAAGTATAAATAACGATTAATTTCAAACCAATCCAAACTTCAGCACTGGAGTTCAGTGCTTGACCTGTAACAAGATTCTGTGACCCACGAAGGCTCATCTTCATCAACTGCATTTGCTTTCTGTAATTAAACCTTGTGATGGCCTTGCTGGCTTTCCTTATTTTATATGTAGCTTGGAAGCTTGTTTGATGCTCTCTTGGAGTCCAGTTTTTCTCACAGCAATCCTGAAAGTAAAAACCTGCACTTGAGGTCCTTGAAATAACAGGTATTAGAGAACTTTCTCTTATTTTAATTAAGTACATAAGATTGCACAGTGGATGAGATCTGTTTAGCACAGGAATTTGCTGGAAATACTGGGAATGAGACCTCATATTCAATAAGCGATCTTTAAAAAAATATGGGGTTTGTTTAAAACATTTCAGCTGTTGTTGTGTCTGGTGCTCCTTGTATAATAGAATGACACGGTGACTTTACAGCAATTAATAAACTCCTTGTTTTGATATTTGCTGGTGCTTCAGTGTGAGCTGCTTTGCAGTGTCAGGCTGCTGGTACAGCCTGAGCTTTTGCCTCACAAGGATAATATGTCACCTTTGTCAGATGTTGCCTCTTTTGGTCCTCAATCTGTTTCATAAATGCTTGGAAGTTCAGTTGTCTTTTGTGGATGTCTCTCTTTCCTTTTTCTCCCTGCTGCTTCTGTTTGTTAGAGTTAATTGTTGCAAGACCAGAATGAGACATTTTATTGTGGAGAAGATGAATAACAGAAGCAACCAGGACATGTTGTCTTTTAGAAAAACTTGAGGACCCCCTTTGTGAGACTTAACATCAGTTAAAAAAAAAGAAATTACTTGCCCTTTCATTTTGTTCTTCAAGTATTTCATACCTTGATGTTCTCTGCTACAGGCAGTGTTTTGTATTCTGTTTGCTGAGCTGGTGAAGTCTGAATGTTTCAGAAAAGCCTCTTTGGGAGAAAGAGCCAAGCAATTTCCCCTTCATGCGAGCAGCAGGATTATTAAGGCTTCATAACTTCTTACTCTCAGAGGCAGGAGCCAGAGAAAAGGAAGGTGGGCCAGACTTTCAGAATTAGGGAAAAAAATCCCCCACAAGCAGCAATTTATTGCTTTAGCTCTAAGCTAATTTACTGAGTCATTCTTCTGGGTTAAAGGTTTTGTATTCTCATGTTGCACTGTGATTCCATGGTTCTGAGGCCATCATAAAGATGGAGACCTGGAAGGAAATACTCAGAGACAGGCGTGGGCAGCAATCCTACTGCTGCCTCTCCTTGGGCATCCGTGCCTGGGCTCCAGGCGTGGAATTTTAGTCAGAGTTAGCAGATTAGATTATGTATCTGTCAGCTCGGTTTCCTGTTATTTAGAATGTGTTCTTATGAATTTAATGAGTTGATGATACAATGGAAACTCGTCAAGAAAACCATTTAACACCAAAATACTGCTTATGACTCAAAACTCCTGAGAAGCAAACTGCAGAAGAATATACTGAGAACTGCGTAGTTGCTTGCTTGGTCTGATCAGGTGTGGTCCCCTGGGTCTCAGCCTCATGGCCACCATTGGTGGTAGAGTCTTTGACTGTACTTCTTTAGGAGTTAAAATCCAGTGTATGTTGCTTCCCTTCTTTTTGAGGTAATAACCCAAGCTGTGCAGGTGCTGTTACAGTGCTAGCAGGTAAGTGTAAGGCACAGCACACACCGAACTACAAGGAACTCCCGGTGGGAGCAAAAGATGTGCCTGTCAAGCATTTGCTTTCCTCTCTTGTTGTATTAGACAAGCTCTGCTTGTTGGCATCCTCTTGACTCTGTCCTTGTAATAAACAGTGAGCACAAAGACAGGGGAGTGTATTTTGTTCCTCCACAGCGAGAGAAAGGTGAGAGGCTGCTGTGCCACGTGCTTGTAAAGCTGGCATCATTCAGGCTTTAGGTTTTGATGAATTTGCCTCTCTTTCCCCAGGACTTCCCCAGTAACAAGGACACCACCATGCAGCTGCCTTGTGATTTCTGCTTGTTATTTGGAGAAGGGTCACAATTGGAGTGTGTGGCTTTGAACATGTCAGGTACAGCCTGAAACTCCCAGTGCAGGGGTGTATTTGTGTCCCCTTAGGAAGTGATGTGGCTTTCTCTGCACTGTGGATCTCTGGAGTTTCACTTAGCAGCTTACTCATTAACAAATGAACTCCTAAATTCAGTGTAGATGGTATCAATAAGTCCCCAGCCAAGTTCAGCCAGTTCTGCCTAGCACACCTCTAAATGCTGCTGAGATAAAACAAGCAATCAAACAAAAAACCCCAGACTCAAGAGCATACCTGGGTGATATTTGCCATCAGCAGTGTTACTCAAGCTGGTGAGACTGTCAACAACCCCATGCTAAGAAATTTCTGTTCTACCATATGACAGCAGTAGGTAAAATAACCCAGCCATACAGAGAGCCCCAGGACTTTATTAGCTTTGAAAGTGGACAAATATGCAATAAAACAAGGTTTCTGCCACAACAGAAATAAACTCTGATCATGGAATGACTTGTAAGAGTTAAATTTGGGATGATGAGACTTGAGGAATTAAAGATTTCTTGTTTGTTTTTATTGTTTTTTATTCTGGAAATATCTTAAGTACTTGCAGCTGTAAGTGGAGGCAACTCCTTTCAATGCTGTTGAAAATGAATAAGTACAATTCTTCATATACTATTTTAATTTCCCCCCTTGTTTTCTTTTGCCTCTGTTTTATTCCTTGCATCTCAGAAAAATTTATGCAGCAATTTTTTAATTAGCTCTAAAAATTCACGGCAATGACTGAATTACATTCAATAAAGCAGGCTTTAGTGCAGTGTGACATAACTGTGCAAGTCTCAAATTCCCTTTTTCCAGATTACTTTCTTAGTTTTGGTCTACAAGAAGCCAAATTATTTGTATATCTCTATAACATATTATGCATTTGTAGACACCCAGGCAGCATGTTTTCCTTGTAGAACCAATTTGTGTACAGGGCTTCTTGCCAAGAAAACAGCTTTCCTGACATTTAGTGAATCTCTGAGTCAGTTTAACTCAGCGCAAAATTTGCTTGCAGAGGACCTGTTTGCTGGGTGGAACATTTCTGAATAACTTTCCTGACCCCATGCTGGGGACAGTAATCACAGAGAGTGGCTTCACTGGTATGGAGAAGGAGAAAGAGAAACCCAACGTGACTCATGTGGTTGCACTCCACTTGAAACAGATGTTTAAAATAGACAATTTCTCGCAAAAGTAAGTTTTAATAAATACCTTTAGAAAAATCTCTTGGCTTTGCCCTGCTCCTTTCTTGTAAGGGGATAATGATGTGCAGAGATCTAGAGGATTTTTAGGAGCCTGGTCTCCTCGCTTTAATCATCTTGTAAAACTCCATATAGACATCTTTTGGGGTTTTTTTCCAAGTCTACATCTTCCTCTAGAAGTAGGTAATCTTTGAATCTCTGTATCTCAGCCCCAGCTGGAAAAATAGTTCACTTTATGTATGTTCTGATTGTTAGGAATGAAAGCTCTATTTCAGAGTGGCTGCAGGAATTGTAACTCTTCAGCTGTGCTGCTCACTGGTAAGAATGTACAGCCAAAAAAAATGAGATGCGAGATCTTCTGCTGGACTACTTTTGAGTTGATCTGGGATGACAGAACCTATTTCGGGCCAACAGTTATTCTAAGGTTTCCATGGAGATTAATGATGTCAGAGGAGCAACATCTGAGTGCAGTTTGCTAGAAAACAAGGCTGTAATGCTGTAGTGGAGAAGTCAAGTCTTTGCATTTTTGTAAACTCGCAGAATAGTGAAGCACATTTTCTCAATGGGTTGCAGTTTGCTTTTGATTTGTGCTGAATGTGAGCTGAAGTCATGCTTTTGCAGTGTGGTGTGAGGGATGATTTCAGTGCTGCCTCATACACCATCTGTTAGAGCTTCTACTGCTGTTCTCCTCACCTGCATGTTTTATTCATTCTTGTGTTACTTTATTAAACCCTGGCATTTTCTGTCTGCACTGAATTGCCTTGTCTTAAGGGTGATGCCCAGCTTTCCCTGGGAGTACATTTGCAATGGATGAGTATCAAAACTAGAATAAGTTACAGCTCTGCTGAGTGTTCTGAAATGTAGGAGCTGCTGCAAAGAACAGCAGGTGGAAGACAGTGGAGAAGTGGCAAAGCAGGAAAATACAAGAAGTTAACAGAGGCATAATTTAAAGCTAAATTTGACCCTTAGGAATTTGAAAATTGTTACCATTACTTGCAGTTTTATAGAGACTGAAACTCCACTGCAGAGACATTGCTGCCCAAGGAACTGGAAGTGTTAATAATGAAGGTGCTGCATTTTTGCATGGGAGGGATTAGAGGACTTAAGGTGCCTTGATACCATGGAAATTCTGTAGCTTTTTAGTAATTCCTGAATGGGAAGCAGGGCTCTGCAAGCAGTGCTGGTTCCCTGTTATTACCTAGTGTGTGTTTCAGTTCCATAACTGTGGTTTTGCTGTTCATTTTTTAAGGGATTCTTACAAAGTTGTTTGCCAAAACAGAGGTCAAGAAGCAGTACTTGAATTTGGCAGACTATGGGCAAATAAAGACTTTTTCAAAGTAAGAAAAACGGAGGGGGAACGTTTTAAGATTTTTATGCCTAAATTGAATTCAGTTTTATTACTAAAGCACTTGTTGGCTCTATAGAAGCAGCTGCCTGTAGAAAGGAGCTCATGCATATGTGCACCTCTATTGAAGAAAAGTCAGAATAAGAGTAACGATGGTAAACAATGTCAAGTCTTTGCTTTCCCTGTTTTTGTCAGGAGATTATTAAGCAGCAAACAGTCTTTTCTGGAGCATCTACTGTGCTTCAGTCAGCAAACTTGGCTCTTGTTTCTGAACTGTAATTGTAACAGAAACAACTTTTGTGTAGAGGGAAGTGCCAGACTATGGAAACTCACTTTTATGACTTGCACAAGTTATCAAAATGTACTCACATTTTAGAGAGCTTATTTTTGTTTTTTTAGAAAGCACAGCAGCAAAGCACCTCTGAGCTCGGATCCTTTTATGTCTGAGTTCAGCAGAAAAGGACTTATTTTTTCCCCCAGGCCAGTTTCTGAATTCCTGAAATGCAAAGCTTTCTCAGCGAGAGAATGGCCTACTCTGATACGAACCGACTGACAGCTCCTCCTGAAAAGCAGGACAAGTTAATACATTCCACATGTTCCCTGCCCCAGTTTTGCAAATTGATTATTTTGAAAAGCGAAGTAAGCCTATCTTTATTTTGCAGGAAATGTTTGGTGCCATTAGGCAGCAACGCTGTTGAAATGAACAAAGCTGGAACAGCTTTTGATAATGTCCTCAGAGAAATGGCCAGTTGCTGTACAAGTGATACAAACAGGACTGTTTGTTCTCACTGGGTGCTGAGCACTTGAAAGTTCACACACTTCATCATGAGCCTTGAAAAGGAGTGAGATTCTTTTGAAGGCTGCAATATTGGGCCATTTTGAAAATCTGCCCCTGTGTCTGTAATGTGCCCCTGTGTGACTGTTGTACAGTAATGCAGTTCTAAGTGCTTGACTATTACCTGGAGGGTGGCAGCTCTTGTGTATTACTTGATTTCAAAAAAAGGGAATATTTGTTATGGGATTATGTCCTATGAAGCAATACAGTCTTTTTGCAGGCCTGGGCAGAGCAGGTTAGCAAGCTTCATGCACAGACAGCAGGGGTTATCTCAGTGTGGGAAGTGAAGCCTGGGTGTAACAACTGCAGGCTGTGATCTTGTTCTTGCGATTTCCTGTGAGCGATTAAGGTTTAATGAAATGTTCTGTAATCCATAACAGTGTTGAAGCACCTTTGTGTTTGTTAAATGGACAGAGAAAGTTCAGAGTAGAGGGAAGTTACTGAGAAATATTATTGTTCCATATGTTTTTAAGCACATTCCTTCAGGAGAATAATCTTTCACATCTACTGAGTCACGCAGATGGTTGCATAATTGATTGATGTGTTATATGCAAGAATCCTCCCATCCATCTAAATTTCTCCCTTCAAACAATGCCTTTTGACTCGGTTCTGTTACTGTCTAACCATGTTTGGCAATGTTTTGGTATGCTGAGTTTACTTGACCAAATACAAAGTTTACTTAACCAAATATAAAGTAACAGCCTGACAAACACGGAGATAAGAATCACTACGCTTGCAGCAGTGCATAACATCTTTTTTAATATTGCTGGGGTTTTTTGTACTTTGCTAAAGAAAAAGAACAGTCAGATGTCTGCTTCTGCCTCCTTATCTTCTGATGACCTGTGACCCCTTCTCTTTGCCCATTGTGCCAGTGGTTTTGGCAATGAAAGAGCCTTTTGTAGGTACAGGCCTCCACTGGTGGACTGTTCACTAGTGGGAGGCCCCACCCACTGTTGGGAGCCGCTGATCTTGGACAGAAAAAGAAGAAAAGAAAGGGAACCCTATGCCCAGGTCATCCTTAGCAAATCCTTCAATGCTGCTTGTTGTTTTTAACAACTGATTTCTCTTTCCCCCAAAACTGGAAAGGCAGATGCATAAAGCACAAAGTAAAAAGGAACGTCAGACCACTTGCCATGAATCTGTAGCCATGTCAGATCTTGGTTGGCAGGAATAATTGGTGTAGGAATGAGGGCTGAGAATTCTACTGGTGGATGTCTCACAGTATGAAGCTCATCATTTCAGTTTTTCACTGCAGGGACATGAATGTTGTGCCCTTCAGGCCCAGTGTTTCTGCATGGAAGTGGATGTTTGGAAGTGCACGGTCTGCAAATAGCTGCATGGCTGACTCCTTGTTTACCCTCAGCATGGAAGTCTGCATGCAGAGTCCTGCAGGTGCAGCCAACACACAGGCATTTTTCCCACGCCCTGCAGCCATCCCGTCGTTCTAGAACAGAGCACTGGAAGTTGATATCTGATACGTTGAAGCTTTGGGGGTTTTTCTAATCGCCTCTGTTTGCCACCATAACACTGTTCATTCGCTGCAGGAGTTTTCACTTTTAGGATCGAGTAAATCACTTGGTCCGAGAGTTTTGTGTTGCCACAGAGAATAGCAAAGACTAAAAAGTTGCCAGTTCTTTACATACTCCTAAGAAAGGAGTGTTTTTAATTAAGTGTTGTTTCATTTGCATTTTGATGTAGCAGCATAAAACACCCTAACGTATCTGTGTGTTCCTCAGTTTATGAAAAAACCCTGAAGTTAGTAAAATTTACTGCTATAATTCTTTCCACGTTCAGGGCCTTGAAGGAGCTCCATACTATGCAGACAGAAAGGTCTCTGGCTCTTCCAGGAGAGGGAGATGTTTGGAGGGATGGAAGGTGTGGTGAGAGCACCAGGGGCGCTCATACACACAAAGCTTGGGAAGAGGAGAGGAGAGCTGCCTTACCTAGTGATGCAGAATTATAATGATTGGAAATTAGTTTCCATCAAGTTGGACTGGTGGTTAATCCCAGAAGAGTTCCAGCAGTTAAGCCAGAACATTCTTCTGTGCATCTGTTTTTGATGCTCTGGAGAATTGATTCCTTCTTCCCTGGGACTGTGGGGGGGTGGCTGCAAATGTTGTCAGAAAGATCAGAAGATCAAAGGGAAAAAAAATATCTCTAGCTTCAACTTTGGTATTTCTGTTTCAGTCCTGAAAACATGGCTCTGTGTCCAAGGCTCATCTGTTTTCTTTTCAGCTCTTTTACCCAGCTCATTTAGTCACTGGGTAATTAATAGCTGTAAGCTTGTCTCACCTAAAGTGCTGCACTAGTTTTACCAGTGAACCTCACGCATAAAATCTGGAACCTTAAAACTGGTAGAAATACATAGCTTTTTTCCTTCTGCAGTGCATGTTTTTTTTAATTTATTTAAAATCCATGTGTAGGCTTCTTTTTTTTTTTTTAAAACTCTGTGGGAAAACTGAAGAAAACAACAGGGCAACGTGCGGGAATTCCATATTTGCTTTTGGCATTTGATTTCCATAAAGAGGAGGATCCTGTTGACGCATAACACTTCTCTTTTTTTTTTTCCCCAACTTGCAAATGTCATGAAAGCATTAAAAGTTAGTTCCTTGTTGTCAGGCTTCCAAGATAGATGTTTGCGTAGTAGATTAGATGTAATATTTGTGGAGCTTTGAGAACAGCTTTTGGGCTGGTGTTTCATTAGCAGGCTACGAGGCTGTATCATCAGAAAGGGTATTAATTCTCCAATGCATGTTTCGTATACCAAATTGATGAGATTGCAGACAGATAATGTACCACAGTGATGGAAGAGCCATGAGCAGATCATTAGTAGTGTAAAAGCAGAGGAATGTGCAGTTATAAGTTGTTCTCTCTGTTAAATATGGTTCGTTGTACCTAAGATTTTACCACATTCTTACCATTGCAAACCTTGGAATGAGATGGCTTAAAACTGGAGAACTGGAGTTTGGGAGGGTAAAACATTACCTACAGGGAAGGTAGTTTGTATTTCAGAATAAAACCCTGACCTCCACTATCTGAAAATCTGTAGAGATAACATTTACTGATGCCTTAGGTTTTAGCTTTTATATGTTTCAAATCCTGCATTCCCAGTGTGTAACTCTGCAGTGTCCTGCAGCCTGGGAGCTGCTGCTCTCTCATGCTGAGACAGACAGAACAAAGCCTCTCCAGGCTGCTCTCCAAGGACACCCAGCCCGGCCTAGGCCCAAAATGTGTAACCCAGCATCTTGAGAAGGGGGGCAAGCTGAGGGGAAATTCCATCATTAGCTAAAGTTTAATTGGTGACATTGGGTTGAGATGCAAATGGCCCAAAGCTATAAAAGTGTGAAGAACTTGTGACTCGGGGTCCATCTTGGGTGCAGCCTTTGGCCTGCCCAGGGTGTGCCTCTGAAGGGCTTTCAAATAAATATCCACCTTTATACCCTTACTCATGTTTAGTCTCTGTTTCTAGGTTGGCCTCTTAGGCATCATTACCACTTGTAGGAAATACCATCACAGCATCCACAGAGCCTCTGTGCTGCTCCATGGCACCTAAAGCTTTGCCTGCCCTGGTGCTTCTGCTGCTCACAGTCCCGAAGATAGCTGGATAAACCCAGGAATAATGCCAATTTTCCTACAGGGATATTGAAGTGAGGGTTGGATTCATTGCTTCTCTTGATCCAGCTTTTGCAGTCCACTTAAATGGGACAGTGATTAGACTCTTTGTGAGGAAATTACATATTTAACTGTCAAATTGCAGAGATGCAGCTATTTTCGGGCATCCAACTGCCCATCCTCGTGCAGCTAAAAGCGGCTTGTCTTGCCTCAGACAGAGGGATGACAGGATGTGCAGGCCAACGAGCCAGTCGGGCCAGGCTGTCTTGCCCCTTCAAGATTGTACTGCTGGCATTCTTTTAAATACTCTTCAGCACAGAGTTCATGTAAATTAGCTAATTACCAGCCTCTGCTCAGGCTTCCATGAGTGCTGAGTAGTGGAACAGAATGATTTAATTTCCCTAACATATTCTCTTGGCACTTTTGCATGCGGAATATGTTGCTCTAAAGCATCCCTTGATACCAGATCCTTGGCAGTGCTCCAGAAGGAGTTCAAGTTAAAAACCATTCAGCGTAATTCCAGGGTTGGCAAACCTAGAGTTGTCACCTTCCCTGCTTCCTATAATTTTGCCGTCTGTAATGCGGGTTTTCCTCTTCTCTCGCAGAAGATGATCTTGCATAAGTGTTTAAACTGTGAATCAGGGATTACAGCTGGCACTGCTTATGCATATGATATTCTCTTGGGAGAGTAATTAAGCTGAGGTGAAGTGATCACATGAATCTTAATATTTGCAAATTCATTACACTTAAAAAAGGACTGTAGAGTTCTCGGTTACATTGGCAAATGACTGTGATTGCCTTCCACTGTAATTTTCAGCTTTGCCTTGTGCTTACTCTGAAATGTTTGCTGCTGTCAGAGGCAGGAGTAGTGTATTTTAATTTCCCACTGAAATTCTTGTGAAAGAGTTTGTCTGTAGGGTACAGGAACGTTTTGACTGGCTGAGTGTAAATTATTTAAATCCCAAAAAGTTTTGGGATGTGGCCAGATTTAAGCTAACAGGAAAAGGAATTTGGTTGAGGTTCTGTTTCTCCTCAGTAGTTGGGTCCAAATCCTGGAAACGCTCTCAGTATGTGTTCACTCATTAATTTTACTGCAACTATCAAATAAATCTAAATATAGACCTAAGTACTGGCAAGTATTAACCAGCTAGTTCTATTAATTGAAACATGCTGATGTCATTGAAGATTCCTTTAATGGTAGCTGCATTCTTTAGCTGTCTAGATACCATTAAAAAACAAAACATGTTCTAATCCTCAGACAAGAGGAGTAGTGTCTACATGTTATTTATATAAGCCTTGGCAATCAAGAGGAAGTTGTAGATCTACTAATTATGTGTTGCTGATTGCCTGTCTCTCATCTTACTACAGTGTTTCAATGGCCAGAGATATCACCATTTCCAACCGAGAAAATTTATTTCATTTTCACGATGCTTCATAGTTAGACAATAGTGTTTTCTCCCTATAAAATGGCAATCACAGAACAAAAGTGTGTGTTGGAAGTGCTGAAGATCAGTGTGTTGTACGTGTTTCTTTGCTCAGTAGAGATTCCTTTTGCTGTGTCTTTCCAAAATCATGGATTAAGACTCCATTTTGATATATTTCAACAGCATCAATCTCATAAATACCAGAAGACAGCCCCCTCCCAAGACACAGAGGTGCTGAATGAAGGTAGCTGTAGTCAGGGTCGTTAACCCTTTGTAAGTGTTGGTAGATCACTGATGTTTTAGTTGGACCTTGCTGCTCACATCTTTTTTTAGATGGGACAGCATGGAAATCTGTCTCAGAAAGCTACTGTTGTTCTCATTCTTCCTTCAGTCCTTGCATCTTTTTAATCCAGGATTAAAAGAAGCTGGATTGAAAATGTTAGGTAGTAAATCTCATGCAAGTACTATAATTTGTTTCAGTGACCTAAACGTGGTAACAAGGATTGTGTGGAAAAGTACTTTGGTCCCTCATTTGTTTTCTATTTTAAGCAGCTAAAAGCAGCAGTCTGGCACTAAGCTAAAATTCAGTTTATTTTGCAGCCCTTAAAGATTTGTGTTGCTATTTACTGGGCATCCTTATTTTTGTAATAATTAATTTCAAATTTAGACTAAATTTAAAGAAGAAAAGTGTTTCAGAATTGTGTAAACTGGAAGCTATGTAACAAAAATATTTACCACTTTTCTTTCAAGCTTATAATGGCTTGTTCTTTAAGCAAAGTACTCCCAGCCAAGTTGCGTAAGTTGGGATGCCTTTCAGGATCACTTCTGTCCACTGGCCCAGCACAGGCTGGTATTTTATCTGTCACGTCATGAATGTTTTGTCATTTGTCAGAGTCTGCACATCTGAATTCCTGATTATAGGTCATACTGGAAATCAGTATTTTTAATTACTGCTTGTATTTCAGGAAAAAAAAAATCATTTAAACTGCTGAACTTGCCAGAAATCTTAAATTAATACCTACTGCTGAGCTTTCAAAGAGCCTAAAGGGAATGGATCTTCTCTAGGTGTCTTCAGGAAATTGATACAGGGTTTAATGCAAGTCCAGCACTAAAGCTAAGTCATACCTGCTGTGGTTTTGCTTTGGATTGGGGTTTTTTATTGTACTCCTCTCCATGGCTTCTGAAGGAATGGTAATTACTGGTGTTTGTGTACTTCCTAATTGTTTATGGAAACTGATGCCCAAAAGATAGGCTGGAAATAAATCCCCACAGACCGATGTCTATAGAGCAGGCATTTGTTTATTGCAGCGCTGGTGGTGAGGGGGATTTCTCCTCCTGACTCACCCACCCTTGCTTGTCAAGTGCGATGGCATATTTATACAGTAAAATTTCGCTAAAGG